>BTHU01000003.1:120283219-120515719 GCA_036184795.1 Tokudaia tokunoshimensis
ACAGAGCTAGCACGGTCTGATGAGCATCTAGACACACCGAACGTGACAAACATTTTATCTTGCCTTGGAAGCAGAGTGTGTGAGTCTTGCTGATCTTACCAGCAAGAGGGCAGAAACATCCAAGGAGCATGGCCGTCCCGGTGGGGCCTTCAACTTTGTGATTATCTCACAGATGATTGGTGGGGGGCTTTGTTTTGATTATCTCACAGGTGATGGAGGGGCTTTGCTGTCATTTATGTAGATTTGGACAATGCTCAGAAAGTGTTTGGAATTTTGAATATTTGATATGAATGAGCTTCCTATTGTAATATAGAAATAGCTAGTAACATGTTCTGAACCCACTGTCGTCCATGTCCATGCTACGCCTTTTATGCTGAACCATGGGTCTTTTATGGTGTGGTCCTTGCACCATGTCTTGTTTCTATTCATCAACATAGAATGGAACCTGCTCCATCCACCTTCCAGGAATTCATATGGGTTTATCAGAGACCATTCGTGCATAATAAGATTAAGATGAAATTCTTTTACCTCTTGTGATAATTCAAATGAAGATGAGCTGGATTCTGATGAAGGCTTGGGCCACAGCTATACATTTTAATTGCAATCTTTTAAATAATTCTGCAGGAGTCAAGTCCCCAGCAGAGAAACCTTGCATCTCCCTCTAGTTATTGTCTGCGCCTTCATCCACAAACATGTGCAGATCCCAAGGAGAATTTTTTCTTTGCATGTTGGGATTCAGAGACAAAAACAGACAGACATTAAAAAATAAATAAATAAACTCAGCAAGCTCTTCCTGGCCAGGAGAGAGGCTTCCTTTAGAAGCTTTGAATGTTTGATATGAATTAGTTTTCTAGAACTTTGTCTCACATACTGCATAAGGCAGTCAATATGTCGTAATGGCTTTGGTAGAATTATCTAAAGGCTATATCAATTAGTAACAATGAGGGGGATTGATAAAGTATTTTGTAACCAGATTATTTTTCCTTTATTATTTGCTTAGAAAATTTTATGCTGAGAGAGTATACAATGTCATATGGAATGAAATACCAAAGATTTTCAGCATGGTTCTTGTTGTGATGGTAGGGCAGCACCAGAAAGACCACACCAGGCCAAACAGTTCCACGTGAGGTTTATTGAGAAAGGAAAGGGCAAGGTGACTGCAGAAAGAGAAGGGAGAGGGGAAGAAAGAAAGAGAACAGAGGGGCCTTTCTTTATATGTGGATGGTGACATAGCCACAGGTAAAGGTGGGAGGTGAGCCAAGTGGATTCTGGGAATATGGTGGTTGTTGCCCTGGCAACAGGTGTGCGGGTCGAACTTATGTGATATCACAGGTTTCAGAGGTCCTGATACCAACAGTCCTAATGATTAAATTATGTCACTGGAGCAGTGGGAGGTATGTGTGAGGAATCTACACCAGGGTAGAATCTGTGTTTTCAGGGTTTCACTGTAGGGTAAAGTGAACAGAGTTAATAATAGCATAGCACTGTGCTGAGACACAGCCATAAGTGCAAGGTCATAAGTGACATCACTGGGACCCAATCAGACTTCAAAACTGCAGCTTTCTGAAGTCTGGGAATCTACTCTGAATTGTCTGTTTTACTGTAGTGATTATATTACAGCCAGAACATTTCCAAGTAATACATCATCTCAAAGGGCATTCATTCCTTCTTGTGAGATTCAGTACTTTAAAATGAGCCACGCATTTTGAGTCAACCTAGAGTCCATTTTGTTGGTGTCTGAGTCAGAAAGATGGGGCTGAGGGGCAGTAGACAGGGGAGAGAATACAAGTGTGCTTCTGCTTTAAGCTACAGATTTAACTAGCACTAATAATGTATTATCGCAGCTTTGTTTAAAAGTCAAATGCAAAGATTGATATGTTTGAAACTGTTTCTCCATACTAAAAATCTTTCTTCTCCCCTGCATGCCCCTGCATCCCCACTGCATGTGTGTGAGCAAATTCACACACTTACACACACACACACACACACACACACACACACACACCCCACAATCTCTCTTTCTCTCTCTCATACACACACGCACACATGTACGCCTGCTTATGCGAACTCACACTTAAGAGTCTTACAGACCCAGATCTGCAAAGATAAGATGGATTATGTCCCCACCCAATTCCTGACATCAGGACTAGGGAGGACAAAGGTTAACTACTGAGGACAGCATTCAACCCTGAGAGTCCTGAAGGTGATACCTGAGTAGCTTCTATCTGCTATGCTTGCCTTTACACAAACTGTTATCCCCACAGACTCAAGGCCTTTTTCTGTTGTCTTTGCTCTCTGAAGCTACTCTTCTTCATGGAAACTGTTTTGTGCAGTGTCAGGATCATCTTAGGTTCTAAAGTGTGTGTGTAAAATAACTACACTCATACACTTCTGCTTATTTTCCTCTTGTTAGTCTGTCTTTAGTTATAGAGGTCTTTTCTGACTAAGAAACCATATATATATATATATGCATATCATTTTATAATATAGAAATAGTAAGATTTTTTAATAATATTTTTATTATGTTAAGTATGTGTGTGCCTGCATGTGTGTGCTTGTGTATGTGTGTGCTTATGTGTATGTGTATATATGTATGTGCATGTGTGTATGCGTATGTATGTCTGAGTGTGTGTGTGTGTGTGTGTGTGTGTGTGTGTGTGTGTGTGTAAGTTGTTGGAGCTGGTTTTCTCCTTCCTCCCTGTATGTCCTAGAGAGCAAACTCATGCTGTCAGGCTTAGTGACAGTACTTTAATTCCTGAGCCACCTCACCAGCCCTTTTATTTAGTTAGTTATTTACTTCCAGAAAGACAGATTTCAAAGGTAACACATGACTCTGAGCAGTCCACTTGTAAGACAAGCATCTCATCTTGAATGTATCTGTTATTGCCAAAGAGTTTTACTGTATCTCTATGAGAAGACATGCATCCGGTTTGTTCTTTCATTTAATTAAGTTCTGTTGGGTGTTTGTCAGGTATTGTGAGAGGAGTTTGTCACAAAAGCCTGGGTTCTGGCAGTCTCAACAAAATAGGCTTGGCCACCCTGCTGATGAGCCAGTTAAAGGAACTAATAATGGTAAAAAGTGGGGGTGGGGGAGGGGTGCCACTGTGTTAACCTTGGAAAGAGGAACTCGTACCAGGGTCTAGTGACCCCAGGGTGGCTTTAGAGGTACTGGCATGAGTTTAGGTCTAAACAGAGGGCAAGTGGTATGCATAAACAGATTTGGTCAAAGACTGGCCCATGACTGATGCACTGTGTCTCAGTTCTGGTCCAGCAAGGTGATCCAGTAGGTTATTAAAGTGTCTTTCTGCTCCCCACCAAGGATGCAGCCTGTCCTGTGTCCTGTGAAGATTGCCCTTCCCTGCGTGCAGAGTGATTCAGGAGAAACAGTAGTGGCAGAGGCACCTGGCGGCCTTAGGCTTTCAGCTGCTGCCTGGGCCCAGGTGAGGGGTTGACTCACAGTGTTATCTACGTCAGATGAACTCTAGGAAAATAATCTGTGGATCCCAGCAGAGATGCACTGATTCAGATATTTATTTTCTGGGATCCACCTGGCAGTTTGTTTGAGTCAACTTAAATCAGTTCATGCTATTTTAAGGGGTTGGGGCTGGCCATGCTAATGAGGTAACTCTGTGTGGGAGCTGGCCATGCTAATTAGTGTGGCTTTGAGCTGGCTCTACACTTGACAAAGAAAGGGGCTGGAGTTTGTGCTCAAACACTGGACAAGGATTCAACCAAAGATGCCTGTATCATGGAATCCCAGTGTATCTATTTGATGATACTCAGGGTCTATACATCATCTTTCAGATTCCAGGGCTCTGGCTGTCATCAAGATCAAGCTGAAACATCTCTCGGAACCTTTTGTAGGTGACTAATAATTAAGTCTTTTCCTTTGAGATTAAAATTACAAGAACCACAAGATGGAACTCCATCTTAAATATTGAATTTGACTGAAGGTAAATTCTTACATAAAACACAGCTGAGAAAACAACCTTAACGCAACATGAAATAGGTGGACCAGAAGCAGAGATGCTGCTCAGAGCCTTGACTCAAAGAGGACCTCCTTCCCATGACCCTGGAAGAAGTCTCCACCCTCTTAGGAAAGGGCATCATTAGGTTGCATGTGAGACCTGGCTGAACACTCCATGGAGAGGAATATTGCAGAAGAGCCAACAGGGTAAATTACAGCCATCACTAAGAAGTGAACCCCTGCAATTTGAAATTAAGGTGACTGTAGCTTTAGCCCCAGAGAAGAAAAGCAAAAAACCACAAAGAGATGCTACAGCTCAAATGAACCAGAACACATGTTCTGTTGACTGTCCTAGGCCCAGATTCTTATATGATCCCTTTCAGTTGGGAATAAATCAGTTATTCCCCCTCCAGGTTTCTCACTCAAGTTCTGTAATGACAAAATTGTTTTGTCCCCTCAGATTTTCTTTTCTAAAGCCCTGGGACCACACTCACAGTCCAGGAAGTACACCTGAAACTATGGAAGACACTGCCCAATGACTCACAGGCAAGCTTATACTTAGCTCACTTCCTTATGCACCCCAGGACCTGCCCAAGGAATTGTGCTGCTCATAGTAGGCTGGGCCATCCTATACCAATTAACGATCAGGGCAATCCCATACAGACATCTGGTATGGGTACCTCCTCAATTGAGACTCCCTTCTCAGGTGACCCTGTGTAAGGTTGACATTTAAAGCTAGCTAGAACAGTGGCCAGATGCACGTCGATGTCAATTAATTGATTGGAAGTTAGGCTTGTCACAGTTTGTGCAGCAAGCACGGTGAGCCATTGGAGTGGACCCTTCCCTCACCATAACTGGATACATGTGGGAAAAGCCAGGGTCGTGTTGACTATCAGCATGGCCCAGGTGTTCCCAGGAGAGCTGTTGGTTCCTGAGGTTATGATTGATAGCTCTAAGGCTGTATTTTACTGTAAGAGAAAAATAAGGATTACATTTGCAGTTTCCTCACAACTCAATAATTTATTCAAGAAGTAAAAGTTTATCAGCCAATATAAATTTGCTGACTCCTTTAAAATTTGCAAACTTAAAGCTAAAGGCTGAGCTTATTAAGAAAATAAAACATGCACCCCTAAAAATCCGATGCAAACCTTTCGTAACTGAATAAATAAAGAAGAGTTCAGGGGAGAAGCATGCTGGTACATGATAAAGCAACTGCCTAGCACACCTGAGGTCCTAGATTTAATCTCCAGAATAAGAGAGTATATTAGTCAGGGTTCCCTACTATCTATCTATCTATCTATCTATCTATCTATCTATCTATCTATCCATCTATCATCTATCTATATCTATACATACATGTATAAATATACATATACCATAAACATACATACATACACATATGTATGGAATGTATTGAAGTTGTGCATAGACTATGGTATAGGTGGTCCAACAATGGTTGTCTCCTGCAGGAGAGGCCAAGAATCCTGTGGCAGTTCAGTCCAGGAAAATGGATGATTCAGCAGTCCCAAACAGGTGCTGGAGTCCCAGAGAATTCCTAGAGAGCTGCCAGTCTTCAGTCTTCTTTGGAATCCTGAGTAGGTTCTAACACCAGTGAAGGAATGCCTCAGCAACAGAGTAGATGCACTTACCAGCAAGAGTGAAGGCAGGAAGGTGAAAGGAAAAAGCTTCCTTCTCCCAGGTCCTTTTTTTTTTCCTGGGCTATCACCAGAAGGTGTGACCCAGATTTAGGATGGGACTTCCCACCTCAAAGAATTCAGTGGGGGGAGGGGGAAGAAGGGATCCCTCAGAGACATGTCCAGTTGCTTGGTTTTCATTTGATCCCAGAAGTAGTCAAATCAATAACCAAAATAGTTATCACAAGAAGGAGGGGAAGAAAGAAAGGAAGGGAAGAATGAAAGGAGGGAGGGAGGGAAAGAGGGAAGGAATAAGTCAGATATAAAGAAAGAACAGTGAGGACAAAGGGAGGGGGAAGAGGTGAAGAGTGGGGACAGAGGGATTAGTCTGAAACCTTGTAAATTTCCAAACAAGAAAAATGGTTGTGCTGCAGAAATGGGTCCAAGCGAAGTTACCCAAATGCTTGAGTCAGAAGCAGTGAGGGATGCAATGGCTAAGCCTTTGCTTCCTGCTCACAGCTTCTTATTACCAAGGGCAAACCCGAACTTTAGATCCAGTCACACCAAAGGTTGAAAATCTGGTTTTAAATCCAATAGTCTTATCTGGGACTGATCTCTGAATTTTTCAATCATTTAAACCGTGAAAAGTATTTGTAAGCCTCCAGTCCAGAAGCCAGCTCCCGATCTTGCCTGTGGGAGTCAGTTCTGTGCACCACACCCTTAAACATCTGCTTAAATGTCTATGAGTATGCAAAGACTGTCTTACCTCCGAGTCACCAGAGAAAGTGGACTGGCTTCTACCCTAAGCTGACAGTAGGTGATAGGTAGAAGAGCCCTTGGCTTTGGGTGGGACATCAGTACTCAGCTCCACTGATAACCTCTGACTCCTCAAATGACAGATGGCTGACTTTCCATTTGCACGGACCACACCTGCCATGAAGAAAGCACTTCCTTGATCCACATCAGGAAGTGGACTTTAGGTCAGTGACCATGCAGTGCTCACCTCTGTCACCATGTGAGGCGGTAGGAGATCACCTTTGCCAGCTACTATCACTCTCCCACATCTGTAAGCTAAGCTCAGGAGGAACAGAAATCTATATTCCCAGAAGCTAGCACAGTGTCTGGGACATTGACTTTACCAGATACCTCTTGGATAAATTAATTCATTATAAGCAACAAGACTATTTTCTGGGTCAGTGTATTCATCTTGCAGAATACTAAGTGTGCTTAGAACTGTAGATTGAAGCTAGGCTGTGGAGTGTGTTTGACTCAACACTAAGCGTTCTGTATCTTGGCAGAGACCATTAACTTCAGTTTTTATTTTTTGAGTGTAGGATAATGATTATAAATATGGCCTGAAAAATTACTATGACGACATTTTGAAACTCCTGGAAAAGAAGAGTAGGAGCAAGTAGCACTTGCAAGGTCCTCAGTGATTGCAGAATAAGATGGAGATGAGAAACCACCCCCAACCCCGCCCTCCACACCCCCATCCTACGCCCCCCCCCAATCTAGGGGCTGTTAACATGAATGATTAGTAAGGTGTCAGTGTTAAGCGAGGGAGATGCTTGCCACTTTTTGGTTCTCAGTCTCCAAGATGACCATGATAAGCAGAGGAATTCAGTAGTTTGACATAGGGGTTTGTTACTGTCTTAGTTTCCTTCCCTCTTGCTGAGATAACACACTCTAGCAAAGCAACTTAAGAGAGAAAGGGTTTACTTGTACACAAACCCAGGTTATAGTCCATCATGGTGGGCAAGTCAAGGTTGCAGGAACTCAAAGCAGCCAGTCATATCCACAGTCAAGGACAGACAACATGAATTAATGAATGTTTCTTGCTCCCAGTTAGCTTCCTCTACATTTATATATAGTCCAGCATCTATCCCAGGAAATGATGCCAGGTATATTTACAGTGGTCCTTCCTCTCTCAATTAACCCAATTAAGAAGATTCTTCACAGGCCAGCCTAATCTGGACAATCCCTCATTGAGACTCCTTGATGACTCCAGATTGTGTCAGATTGACAATTAACACTAACCATCACAATTACTGCCTTGGACTGACAGCTGATGCTGGGCAGCCAATAGAAATGTCTGGCAAGTGATGGGAGGAACCACACAAACATTCTGTGAATGTTCTGAGTGCTTGCTCAGCACAAAACATCTAAGCACTTTCTGGGGATTTGGAGCAGCAAGGGGATTGACAACTAGCAAGCAGACTGGAAGCTATCATTAAAAGCCACATGGGATAATGAGTGCATATGACGTATGAGTTGTTGATGGGACAGGAAAAAGAAGAAACAACAGTCCCTGTGAGGTTCGTGGGACAGCCCAGAACAGTGAGGCAAGGGCTTCCCAAGGACACGGCTCTTTCGATCACATGGTCTGGATCTCACTAGAGATGGAGACAGAATGCTTTATGTTGAAGAACAGGCATAGAATGTTTAGTAAAATTTGATTGAAATGAGAAATGTGTATTTGACAGACAGCTATTGAAAGCTAGGGAGCCACATATATACACCTCCCAGAATGCATAGCTTGATCATTTCTTAGGATCACACGATATCTTGTGATTCAGATTTACTTTTAGAAATAGAGAGACTAAGGATATAAAATATATTTAATAAATTCTATATACCTTATAAGCATCTGGAGTATGCTGTAGATATGCTAACCGGAAGATGTAGGTGATCTTCACTACAGTGTTCCATTTGAGATTGTATTGTGATCCCCTCTCTTGTTCTGGTTGATTTTATTTTATTTTATTGATTTATTTTTTATTTTTGTCAACTTGACATAAGCTAAGGTAGTCTGGGAAGAGAGAGCCTTAGTTAAGAAAATGCCTCCATCACATTGGCCTATGGGAAAACTTGTAAAGGCATTTTTTTTTTGCTTTATTTTTAATGCTTTTTCACTTTTTTAATGCTTCATGTGGTGGGGTGCAACCTACAGTAGTGCCACCACCCATAGGCTGGTGGTCCTGGGTTGCATAAGAAAGCAGGCTGAGGGAGCCATGGGAACAAGCCAGTAAGCAGTGCTCCTCCATGGCCTCTGCTCTGTCCCAGCCTTGCATTCCTGCCTTGATCTCCCTCAGTGATGGACTGGAGGCTGTAAGCCAAGTATGAACCCTTTCCTCCTGAAGTTACTTTTGTTCAGGTGCTTATCCCAGCAATAGAAAACAAGTAAGGACATTCAGACTCGGAACGCAGTCATTCTGATTATCTGCCTGTGTCCTAACCATGAGGTGGCCAAGCACAGATGTGTAAACAGAGAGACCACTCATTGCTAGAATCACATCAGGAGCTGGTCTCCATGCAAACATAAAAGATTATTTTCGGTCACACTCTACCATCCATTATGGAGCAACTGCTTGGGATTCCCAACTGTAATTATTAATATTTGGCACCTTTTAATACTGGGATATGCTAGTTAAGAGTCTTTACCGCTTGCGGTAGAAAACTTAGTCTTTCCTAGTTGCTTGAAAAAAACTATTTGAACTTATAAAGAGTTTCATCTCTGCTAAATCTATGTAAATGCCTGTTTTAGAAAAGCAGGCTATCACCAAGTTTTAAAAGGCCAGAAGTCATCGATGGATATCCTAAGACTGTAACAAACAATCCCTAAGGTTTCTGCAGCTTGGTCTGTAGGATGCTTGAAGGAAAACCAACTAAGGTGAGCAGTGACTGCAGCTGGGACTGAATCTGCAGTAACCAGTGCATAGCCAGTGCCTCGAGATACCGAGGGATTGTAAAACCAATTGTTAAACACTTCTTGAACTGCACATTGATCTGTGATTAGTTTAAGTTAGATGAAAAAGAAAGGTAAGACAGTGATGTGCCATGTGGTAGATGAATGCTTAAGTCGAAGAGACATGGGGAATAGTAGAACCGCTAGCTGATTCTGGAACATCATGTGTACACAGGGAACTTTATCTCCCGTTTGGCTGTAACATCTTTCTAGAACAAAGTCCCTCCGATTGACTGTGCTTTTACAAAGCATTTACTATACCACAAGGGTGTGAAAATTATGAGATTTCTGAAGAGAATCTCTTTTGCTTTTTATGAAATATTTCTCTACATTGTACTTTTCACAGGGGAAAAAAATTGCCTAGGCATTGTTTTAGATATCACAGAGAAAATCCTAACACTATGAAACCACTAAGTTGATCAAGACTGTCAAGGAGGGTATAATTTTCAGATTTTCTTCTAGGTTGTTTTTGGATTGATTAATTGATTGATTGATTGATTGACTTAAATACAGGACCTCCTTTCTCTCAGGGTTGCCTCTTATTTGCTATAAGGTTAACGACCTTGAACTTCTGATCGTCCTGTCTCCACCTCTAGATTACAGGCTGGGATTACACTCACACACCACCAAGCTCATTTTCTATTGATCAAACTCCCCTTGTGCAGGCTTACTGAACACCCTGACAGAGCTAATCCCCAGAGAGACTGCATTTCAGTTTCTAGTGACACAGTTGGGGTATAGAACAGGGTATTGCCCCCAGATGAGAAGAGATCAACTACTGGCCAAAATTTAGCAAGGAGCACTGAACAGTGACTGCATAATAAATCTAGGGGGAAAATTGTATTCCTTTGACCCCTGCTAAACTCCCCAGAGGGGAAGGCCTGTCTACACTTACCAGCTGTTACCACCATGGTTGACTTGGTTAAGACAGTGAAAGAGTTTCCTGACGTATATGAGGCTTATCTACCTATCATTCCTTTCTGGACTTTCCAAGTTTTACTCAAGAAATATGACTATACATTTAAATGTATTAGAATAAATCTATTCAGACAGGTGTATATGTGTATGTGTATGTGTGTGTGTGTGTGTGTGTGTGTTTAAATTGCAATCTGTGAAACACTAAAACACAGTTTTAAACTATTGAAAGAGTGTGTGTTGGTTGCTGATGATTTTTCTTATGCTTGTTAAGTAGAGCATGCATTCCTTCCTAGTTGGAGATTACAAGTTGCCCAAGTGGCTGGAACCATGGAACTTGAGACAGCAAAGGCTACAACCAGGACGACAGATGGCAACCATACCTTATATGTCTAGGGTGAAGGAATACAGTGCTTTAAGCACTGGACAGGACAGGAACCCGGGAAAAGTTAGGTTTGTGTAAGTTCTCTGATTCCCACATTGCTGCCTAATATTTAGGGGCCCATGGATGCTGAGTAAGAATCCTTAAAATCTACCTTGCTATATCTCTCTCTCTAGTTCGGTCTAGGGAAGGATCCTGGGGTACACCCTGTTGAAAGCAAATCCCTTTTTTTACTCAATATCTGCACAGAGTCGCTAGTCCCTTGCCTGAAAGTATCTTTATCTGCACTCTTGAGCCATGATAATTACTACAGCACCCCATATTGTCCACCGTTGCTCCTCAGAGGGAACATGAGTTCCAAATGGCATTCACTGAGCAATCAGAAAACTAGGACAATTACTGAAAATTACTGGGTTTTCAGTACAATGCACTGAGCCCTCTCCTGCCCTCCATAGATCACATTGCTTCAGCACCAAGAAAGCTACATTTGTGAAGCTGGGGCATTATATATTTTAGTTGCTATTTGTTCTCCTAAAAGAATATCTTGTATTCATTTGTTTCTCCCACTCAATAAAAATCACGTCAGAGATTGAAAGCACAACCTTACACAAGTTAGGCAAATGTTCTTCCACTAAACTAAAACTCAGCATTCTTTTTATACTTCAATCCAGCCCCATTAAATGGTGCAGTCTGCACTTGAACTTAGGATACCCTGCCTCGCTGTGGAATGGTGGGTCTGTAATACCCGGTTCAGTTAGAGTCTTCAGTATTGACCAGTTTTCTGAGCTTAACAAACCCTATCCATGACTTTTCTTGTTGAAATTGTGTCTTAAACCCTACACCTACCAGATCTTTCTTGGTTTCCCTGGGGAAAACCTTCTTTGTTATCCTCACAATACTTTCAAGCTCTGCTGAGCATCCAGTGTGACTGTTACCATGGTTACTTATTTGTAACCATCCTTCCTACAGAATGAGCACATGGCAGGTCTGAGGCACATCCTGCCTCTCCTCCATGTGTAATCAAATCCAGTTAAAAGGATCAAGATACCTGGCCTTCCTGACACATTTACAACGACTTTTCTTCTCACCAATTCCACAAAACAATTTATTTCTTTGGTTATCTATTTCTTTTGATTTGTTTGGCTCAGAGTTCAGGATGTGAAGAGAGATGAATATTAAAATGATTTTTTAAAACATGCTACTATAAATGAATTATATTTTTTTTACCATGTTTTCTAAGTCAACCTATCCTCTGATGCAGAATACCAATCTATGTAAATTTCTCTCTGGTCTTTAATTTTTTACTAATCATGATCTCATGCTATTTGAAAAACCACCCAAGCTCTTTATAACAACGGAACCTCTCCCCATGTATACTAGATTCTAATGCCCTAACCGGGACATTTCTATCATCCCCCTGGAAGTTCCAAAGAACATCAAGGAAGAGGAGGAGGAAAGAATGTAAGATACAAAAGATAGGAAGAAGGGCTGTGAGATGCTATCTGCTAGGCATGATGTGGTCATTGTCATCATGATCTCCGAAGGTGTGGTTGCCTACACTGACCCACACAAGACTGACCCAGTCAACAGTCAGTCATAGGAAGGGGAAGGTGCATGGGTCCTACCTCTCTCTGCTGACCCATTGACTACTGATGGATTCTGGAGGAGAGGTAGTCATTTTTGTTCAATGAGTTCCCACTAGTGAACCCACTTGGCTCCCCTTTCCATGCCCACAGTCACATAGAAGACCCTGGTTAAACTCAGCAGGACACAAAATAAACCAGAAAGACCAGAATGAGGAAAAGGAATCTGTAAGGAAAAGGAAGGACATAATAGAGGATATTGTCTGAGGGTTTCTATTGCTGTGAAGAGACACCATGACCATAGCAACTCCTATAAAGGAAAGCATTTAACTGGGGCTGCCTTACTGCTCAGAGGTTTAGTCCATTATTGTCATGGCAAGAGGCATGGCAGCATGTAGGCATTCATAGTGCCTGAGACAGCTGAGAGTTCTACATTTGAATCGGTAGACAATAGGTAGAGAGTGAGACACTGGGCCTGGCTTGAGCATCTGAAACCTCAAAGACCACCCACAGTGACACATTTCCTCCAACAAAGCCACACCTACTCCAAAAAGGCCATACCTCTTAATAGTGCCACTCCCTTTGGGTCTTGTCAGAATGCATTATACATATGTATGAAACTATCAGGGAGTGAATTTAATAAAAATATTTTTAAAAAATTTAAAAATAATTCTGTGCTCTAGCATATTCAAAGTTGGTTTTCATAGGAAAATTCTCTATGTGCATAGCAAACAGATGATTCCCAGTTTCTCTTTGCCAGGAAGTTGATCTTTATAGTCTCAGGTCACTGACAACCCATCAAGGGCCTTCAGAGCATTGAGTTCTCATCCTGCCTATTGATTTACTAAACTTTGTGTTTAGAGAATTCTAAATGCTACTCTTTTTTTAAAAGTTTATTTATTTATGTGTTGTATGTGTGAATTGTGCAGAGGTCAGAAGACACCTTCTGTGAGTCCTCTCCTTCCAACATACAGGCCCCAGGGGATTGAACTCAGGTCTTTAGACTTGGTTACGAGGGCCTTTACCTGCTGAGCCAGTCCTCTGAAGCAGTAGAAGGAAATCAATGTCCACCGGTGGTCCTCCAAAGTTCAGTTGTATGAGAAATAAAAGACATGAAAAGTCCTTAACTGTAGAATAAGAATTAAGTTTATGCAGGAAACACTTTCTTTCCAGATGACTCAGGACTATGTAATGACACATTGCATCAATGAAACCATTGCCAGCTTTGTCCTGAGACTATAGAGTTCATAAATATTATAAAATAGGTGGGCCAGGTGTGTATCTGGTATTCTGAATATTCAAAGGTTAGGTAACTGCCAGGTGGCAGGTGTTTAGCCATGTATTAAGTTACAAAGGTACATAAGACTTGGATTTTGTCCTAAGGAAATATCACAATGTTAAGTAAAAGTATATGAATTTTATAAGCTAAATTAATAAGTTTTAACCTGGATATACTGAGGACCATAGACACTCAATCTCCATTACCCACAAATGATAGCTTCTCCAAGCACCAAGAATGAGAGAATGTAAGAAAAAGCAATTCATTTTAACTTAAAACTTAACAATAACAAATTTTTTTTATTTTCTAAGTTTTTTTATTTACATTCCAAATGATTTCCCCTTTCCCGTTTCCTCCCTCCCTGAAAGTCCCATAAGCCCCCTTCCCTCCCTCTGTTCCCCATTCAACCCCCTTTCGCTTCTCTGTCCTGGCATTCCCCTACATCCAGTCTTTCCAGGACCAGGGGTCTCTCCTTCCATCTTCTTGGAAATCTACTGATATGCGAATTGTGTCTAGGGTATTCCGAGATTCTGGGTTAATATCCCCTTATCAGTGACTACATACCATATGTGTTCTTTTGTGATTGGGTTACCTCACTAAGGATGATATTTTCCAGTTCTGACCATTTGCCTAGGAATTTTGTGAGCTCATTGTTTTTAATTGCAGAGTAGTATTCCATTGTGTAAATATACCACATCTTCTGAATCCATTCCTCCGTTGAGGGACATCTGGGTTCTTTCCAGCTTCTGGCTATTATAAATAAGGCTGCTATGAACATAGTGGAGCATGTGTCCTTATTGCATGCAGGGGAAGCCTCTGGGTATATGCCCAGGAGTGGTACAGCAGTATTCTCCGGGAGTGTCATGCTCAGTTTTCTGAGGAACCACCAGACTGCTTTCCAGAGTGGTTGTACCACCTTGCAATCCCACCAGCAGTGGAGGAGTGTTCTTCTTTCTCCACATCCTTGCCAACAACTGCTGTCTCCTGTGTTTTTAAACCCAGGATAGCTAAAACTATTCTCAAGAGTAAAAGAACTTCTTGGGGAATCAGTATCCCAGACCTCAAGCTGTACTACAGAGCAATAGTGTTAAAAACTGCATGGTATTGATACAGTGACAGGCATGTAGATCAATGGACCAGAATTGAAGACCCAGAAATGAATCCACACTCCTATGGTCACTTGATCTTTGACAAAGGAGCTCAAACCATCCAGTGGAAAAAAGATAGCCTTTTCAACAAATGGTGCTGGCTTAACTGGAGGTCAACATGCAGAAGAATGCAAATTGACCCATTCTTATCTCCTTGCACTAAGCTCAATTCCAAGTGGATCAAGGACCTCCACATAAAACCAGACACACTGAAACTAATAGAAAGGAAACTAGGGAAGAACCTTGAACATATGGGCACAGGGGAGAATTTCCTGAACAGAACTGCAATAGCTTATGCTCTAAGATCAAGAATTGACAAATGGGACCTCATAAAATTACAAAGTTTCTGTAAGGCAAAGGACACTGTCAAAAGGACAAAGCGGCAACCAACAAACTGGGAAATGATCTTTACCAACCCTACATCCGACAGAGGGCTAATATCCAATATATACAAAGAACTCAAGAAGTTAGACTCCAGAGAGCCAAGTAACCCTATTAAAAAATGGGGTACAGAGCTAAACAAAGAGTTCTCACCTGAAGAATATCTAATGGCTGAGAAACAAAAAATTTTTAAATAAAACTGTAAATATATATATATATATATATATATATATATATATATATATATGATTCTATTTCCCAATCATGGTTAGTATAGTCTGAATTGTACTGTTTTCACATGAAAAGAATATGTCAAGCAAGCACATATATTTCTAGTACCATGTAGAATATTTCTAATGCTGGCCAATTTGACTTTTATATCTTATAAACCAGGACCTACAGATCTATGGCTATTAATGTAATTTTACTTGTCCAGCAGGTGCTATGAATACAGCTTGGTTATTTGTTTCATACCAAATTGAGTTATTTCTGTACCCGAAGAGCACACAAATTCTAGAGTTCAACTTGGAGCAAGAGTCAAGACTGGGTGATGCAGAAGGTGTTGTCAAAGGCTGTGACTTGGTAGTTAGAGAAGAAGACACTGCTGTTGTGTCGAAAAGAACAAGCAGCAAGAAAGAATTCATGGCAGACTTGAGTGCAATAGAATCGATGGAAAGTAGAATTCTAAACAAATTGCTTTGTATAAAATCTGAAAACTATCTCAGCTGGGGAGATATATGGTTAAATATCCTCATGTATACCGTCCCCCCCCCACACACACACAACTATCACATCTGTCTCTGGCACTTATTAGCATGAACTGAATAGAGGCTTTACATTATACCATGAACACTTCCTGATTATACACAATTTCATAATGGCTGGTGTATGTCATGTGGGCGTCTGAAAACCCAGGCTGAATGCATAGTGGGCATTCAGCTAGATGGATTCTTCCTCATTTGCATGCCCCCCCTTAGATTTAACCAATCAATTTGCATAACGTTCTATCATTATCCTTTGCACTGAGAAAGCAGCAAATTTCCAAGCAAAAGGACAGTCAGCAAGCAATGGTGACAATGACATGTTTGCATCATCCAACATCATTGCCATCATCCAGCCCTGTGAGTAAAGCTTGAATCCCACCTCATCTTGGCATTTCATCCCCAGCTTTACAGGAGAAGCTTTGGCATATATTTGGTAAGATCTCCATCTTAGTGTTTCCTTGCTGCAAATCGACACCATGACCAAGGCAACTCTTATAAAGGACAACATTTAATTAGGGCTGGTTTATAGTTTTAGAGGTTCAGTTCATTATTATCATCATGGTAGGAAGCGTGGCAGTATGCAGGTAGACATGGTACTGGAAAAGCTGAGAGGTTTACATCTTGATCCAAAGGCAACAGGAAGGCAGCCAGGAAGAGGCTATTTCTTGCACTGGGTAGAGCCTGAACATAGGACACCTCAAAGCTCATATACACAGTGACACACTTCCTCCAAAAAGGCTACACCTCCTAATAGTGCAACTTCTATGGCCAAGCATTCAAACACATGATCTACTGGGGGGTGGGGAGGGGTTGCAAACCTCTTCAAACCACTTTAACATCCTTTTTTAATACAGCAAGATTATTAAGTCAGGAAACACAGCTCAGTGCTTGTTGCTCCGGGCATAGCGCAAATCTTAAAACCCTAAAAACGCCTTTAAGTTCAGCACTTGGGAGGCAGAGGCAAGTGGATCTCTGTGAGTTTGAGGCCAGCCTAGTCTACAAAATGAGTTCTAGGATAGCTGAGGCTATTACACAGAGAAACCCTGTCTGGAAAAACAAATGCTTGCTGTTCTATCAGAGGACCTGAGTTCAATTCCCAGCACCCACACTAGGCAGCACACAGAGCCTGTGATTCTACCTCTGGGGCATCTGTCACCCTCTTCTTGCCTCTGAGTGCACCCATGTGTATGTGCCCATACTCACACATACAAATGTACATCAATAAAACTAAAATTAAATCTTTGATAACGTACATTAGCAGTTGGGGAGGCAGAAAGGGGACCACAGATCACTAAAATAAGTGCATCCAAATCAGCTGTTCGGGTGATATTTAGCTCTGTGCTGGATAGTTTCTTATCAACTTGACATCAAACTAAAAAAAAAAAGAAAATGAAGTCATCTGAGAGGAGGGGTCCTCAATTAAGAAAATGCATCCATTAAATTGGGTTGTAGGCCAACCTGTACTGCATTTTCTTAATTAGTGATTCCTGGGAGAAGGCTTAACCCATTGTGGGTGGTGCCATCCCTGGGCTGGTGCACCTGGGTGTTACATGGAAACAGGCTAAACAAGCTATGAGGAGCATGCTGGTAAGCAGCAGTTCTCCATGGCCTCCTATCAGTTGAGCTTCTGTAGCCCTGAAAGGTGTTTATTTAAGGGAATTAAGATCTGTGAAGTGTAATGGCACAAAAGGAGCCATTCTGCATCAGCTCCTGCCTCCAGGTTCCTGCCTTGCTTGAGTTCCTGTCCTGACTTCCTTTGGTGATGAATATCAGTGTGGAAGTGTAAGCCAAATTAACCCTTCCTCCCCAGCTTGCTTTTAGTCATGGGGTTTCGTCGATGCAATAGAAACTAAGACAGGCTTCAACTGCAAGGTATTGAACTTTGATGTCAGACTCAATGTGACAGATTTAGATTTGAACTCCAATCATAACTCCACATTTTTGACTTCTAGAACACCGAGCATCTCATCAAAACTTCTATACACCATATGAAGCAAGACCAAAGTATCTTACCACTTGAAACATATGACTTCCTCCTTGAGCCTGAAGAAAGCCTGGATTAGGCTACCAATGCAAACCATTTGGTGTGTCTTGAGATATTTAACCTTATTTAACACGTGCAAAATATTCATTTAAATATTATCATAAGAACTGCTTGACTTTTCATGCCCACCAGAACCACCGCTATGCTTACACACTTATCCACTGAAACCTCACTCTGGGCTTTGATGAACAGTCAGATATCACAGAACTGGTACAGCTTTGTACAGTGATAGGTAGATGCCTTCTTGTCCTCATGGTCTTGTTTTGTGCACATCAGGTCATGTTACCTTGTATTAGATGTATTTTGCCATGTTCAATATGCCTCCTATCTGTGGTTTCCTAACCTCTCAGGACCCTAGCTGCATCAGTGCTGGGGTCATCTCTGACACTGCAATTCTGTGACACATAGCAGTGTCTGTCTGCTGTGAAGTCTGTGCTCCATGAATATTAATATATGAAAATATTGCTTGAAAAGTAGAATAATCTAAAAGTAGATTTGACTTCCAGTGTGGCCTGGGGCTTTTGGTGTTAGATAACAGATGCACAAATGCTTCATGGATGGGTTATAAGATCAATAGTCAATTCTTAGTATGATTCCCATCAATCACAATTGAAAGTATTAGAATGCCCTGGAAAGAAAGAGGTAGTGCTCAATTAGTCAGTGAGCTATTTAATACCCACCAACTGAATGCAGTGTTTGGTAGTTTAGCTTGTGGTTTAAGTAGTCTGACTCATGGAATTCATCTCCAAAGAAGGAAAGAGGTCCCATGCTGACTCTTTTGTTGTTTAAACATGTAACTCATGGTCTGGTCAAGACTCAAGTATATAAATGCCAGAGAAGGCTTTCACTACTAAAGGCGACATAAAGTATGTATCATCATGTTTCCCTATTGAATCATGGAGGCAGGAACCTGAGACTTAAGGCCAGGCTATTGGGTATTGGTACACATCAAAACCCCTCTAAACACCATCAATAAAAACAATGCTATACATAGCAGCAAGATAGTTTTTATTTGCTTGGCACTGCAGAGTTCTTTGAGGCCATAAAAGACTCAGATCATTCTAGTTTTCAAATATTAAGGAAACATGTCACAGAAAGGGAATCCTCTGCACGGATATTATATACTTCTAATTTACTATCTCCGTTCCTGATTGGTAAAATCATTTCACTTACCATGGAGGGTTTTTTGTTTTGTTTTGTTTTGTTTTTCTTGCTTGACTGATGGAAGTGCTATTTTCCGACATATATTTTATCAAAGAAGATGCTGGTTTCTTAAAAGTTTATTATTTTTTTATTATATATGTGTGTGCCTTTGTGCATGAGTATGTGCAGGTTTCCTCTAAGGCCAGAAGAGGGCATTGGCATTCCCAGGTGGTGAAGAGCTGCCTAGTGTTGGTGCTGGGAACTAAACTCAGGCTCTCTGCAAAAGCGGAAACTGCTCTTACCATCAGAGCCATCTGGAGAGATGTCTCCATCCCCAACTGTGCTATTTGCTAATATGAGCATTATTCATTCGAGACCATGAATTTCTTCTAGCCGCTGAAGGAAAAGTCATAAGCTCAACTACATGTGCTGCTGTGTCTCCGAGTGCTAGTTTACTTAACTGTCTTTCTGCCATCATAGGGGCATAGCTGTAGTAGCGCTGAAGTCATATAAAGTGTCCTAAACACATCCCGACTCGGCAAGCTGGCAACAATAAATTCTAGCTGTAATTCTAGGGACCACCCAAGAGCAGCTGCCCAAGAGTTTTGTTTTGACTATTGGTCTTAATTTAAAAGTAGAGATGTTTACAAATGCAAGATGAAGATGTTGATTGCTCCCCTGTGGTTTCTTGCAAGAATGAAGGGAGGCAGATGGGTCAGCAAGAAGGCTCACTTGCTACTAAGTCGGATGACCAGAGTTTAACTGCCAGATTTCACAGTGGAAGCAGACCAAACCCACTCCTGAAAGTCATCCTCTGATGTTCACACACATGCCACGGTACAACACACACACACACACACACACACACACACACACACTT
This sequence comes from Tokudaia tokunoshimensis, assembly GCA_036184795.1. Lineage (NCBI taxonomy): Eukaryota > Metazoa > Chordata > Mammalia > Rodentia > Muridae > Tokudaia > Tokudaia tokunoshimensis. The sequence goes on from BTHU01000003.1 coordinate 120,303,085, forward strand.
TTTTAGTAGGAAAAACAAAAGAAGGGAATACATTCTTATAGTTGAGATTAGAATGCTTAAATGAATAGTTTATTAATAAGGAGTCGACTTAAAAGAAGTCCAGAGGAGTTATCCATTTACAACTCTAAGAGGAAGCCAGTGAATTTTCATATCCCCAGGTTGTGGGGACTTGGAGATTGAGTTTCCTCAGAGTTTATAATTTCTGAATTTATGCTAATTTTGATAATTGCCTAGAAAAGGATTGTGAACATGCCATCATGGTGAAAGTGATTACAATCTCAAGATGCCAAAGAAGAGAGTGGGGACAGGCAGGGTGAGGACAAATGTCCTAATGCTGTAACTGAAAAGGCAAAGCTGGGGAACAGCAAGCATCTCAGGACTTACTGTGGTGGGCTCGGGCTAACCACCACATGATTTCCCAAAGAGCCAGGTCTCTAAGATTCTAATGTTAGAGTAAAAAGTGACACGTCTGACTTGGCCTCTGTTTTATCTTAAGCCAATCATTTACTCAAAGAGCAGTAATTAATCAGTTCCACCCCTAGGTCAGACACTGAAGATGTCAAAGCAGCAGGAAGGATTTGTTCCTTCCCTTCCTGGGTCTAGAACTCTACTGAGACTAGATACATAAGCAGTTGTAGTAAAACGTGAGAAGTATTATGAAAGGAACAGCAGAGAAGAAAGCCTACTCTACCTTCCCAGGTGAGAAAGCTCCGTAGAAATGGATCTGAACTGGACCTCGAATTTACAAAAGAAATTAAGAGAAGACACTTGGTGGAGACTGAGGAGAAGGCAAGGGCTCATCGGAGAGAAAGCACAATCATAGAAGTATAGGGAGGCTTCTGGGTGGAAGGTCACATTTTTATAGAACTCTGGGAATAGTCTGTCATTACAACACCCTTTGAGTTATTACTGATAATGAAGGCCAGGGGATTTATAATGACCAGTTGTTTATTAGCTCACATATCTGCAGACCAGAAGTCTAAAACAAATGTGCTACTATGCCAGCATACCAGTATGTGGCCAGGGTCTCCTTGATGCATCAAAACATGGCAGGGGCATTACACAGGTAGGGGGAAGGAATGATGGTCCAGACTAGTCCTTTATAAATAACCCAAAATGTTCTGGGAAGATGGTTCTGTCTATATATTGCTGCCTTGCAAACATGAGACCTGAGTTCTATTTCTAGAACCCCCAAAACACTGTGAAGAGGATGCCGTGTGCTTATAGTCACAGCAGTGAGTGATAGAGGCAGGTGGATTTCTTGGGCTCACTGGCCATCCAGCCTAGCCTAATTGGTGGGCTCCAGGCCAATAAAAACCCTGTCTAAAAAAGTAAGGCAGATGGCTCCTGAGATAGGTCGACCTCCGATCTTGGGGTCAAAGACTTGGGAGCCAATGAACCCAAAAGTAGGTTCATTATTCTTATTTATTTATGTGCATGCATGTACATGTGCATGTGAGTATGCTTGTGTGTGTGGGGGGGGAAGGGAGGGAGAGAGAGGAGGGGGAGGGAGGGAGAGAGAGAGAGAAGAAGGAGGAGGAGGAGGAGGAGGAGAGGAGAGGAGAGGAGAGGAGAGGAGAGGAGAGGAGAGGAGAGGAGAGGAGAGGAGAGGAGAGGAGAGGAGAGGAGAGAGCCTGTGGTACAGGTGTAAGTATATACTTGCTACAGTGTGCATGTAGATATCTGAGAACAACTTTATTAGTCAGTTTTCTCCTTCCCCCTTTAAGTGAATTCTAGGCCTGCAACTTAGGTAACCATCATCAGCCTTGCCAAGCAAGAGCTTTGTCTACTGAGTCATTTTACCAGCCCATGTTTACTATTCTTACAGGAGTTTAGATGTATATTTATGCTATATTCATGAGGTGGTTAACCCTTTTCCACTCTCTAATCATGGAGGATCAAATCTTCCTTTTAGTGTATTTCTTCCCATGATCCTCTTGAACAATCCCACAGAGAGTGGTTAAAACCACAGTGCTGACGGCATTCAAATGTAGTCAGGGTCCTCTGAGGACACAGAGCTTCCACTCTGTGAACATGCCATAGCTAGAAAAGTCCTCTTGGTACCTTTGCTCCTGATATAGAAGGGCCACAAACATGCACTTTTAACTGTCCTGAAATATAGCTGCCTTCTCTTTGGCTCTCCCATGTCTTACTCACAAGAGAACTCAGCTGGTGAAGGTGCTTGCCACTAAAAACCTGATGACCTGAATTCAATCCTTATGAATCCTTATGGTAACATACTTTATCCCTCCAAAGGTACCATGTGAGGAATGTAAGAATACAGTTCACCCTCCATGTACAATAGGAAATGTTTCCTTGTAAATGAATCGGGCTTATTGTAGTTGTCAGGGTTGAAACGTTTCATATATAAAATAATAATGCCCCACCAGCTTAGAGGAAGAGATACTAGATATTTGAAAGATACTAAAAGATGCCCCAGCCTTTGCTGCACTAGGTCCTGGAATGACTGGTCTCTATGTTTTGTGGCGTAATTCCGTCTACAGAGAAGTGAGGTTTGATGCTCATTACACAGGGAGCTAGGCTAGCATCACCACTGAGTGCTTGTGTTTTCCAGACTTTAGTGATTTGCTGGTCTGGTTTGCTCCCATGTCTCCATCTGTTGTGTGGATGGACACACACCTGCATCTAATTTGAGTTGCAACACATGTTTCAGCAGGAAGACAAGAATGTGTGGAGAAGGCTTTTCTTGGTAATGCTAGCTGTCTATTTTTACCATCTTGAGTTTGGGGCTAAGGAATATTTTAAGATTACAGAGCAATATAGGCAAAATTGACTGATTGATGAGTACTTCTATACTTCCTTTCTTCTATTCTCTCTCTCTCTTTCTCTCTCTCTCTCTCTCTCTCTCTCTCTCTTTCTTTTTTGCCAGCTTGAGTAACCTGAAAAAAAAAGCCAAACAGAATAGCTAAAACTTGAGGCCTTTTTATACATGTTTGGGAGTCACAGGGCAACTTTCTGTTCTCTTCTACCATATGGGCGCCAGGAATCGAACTCAGGCCCTCAAACTTGACTGCAAGCACTCTAACCAGCTCTGCCATCTTGACAGCTCTAGTTCTATTTTTAATGGTCAAAATTACATTCTGAAAAATGCATCTCCATAAGAAGGTAACTACAATGATTTTTATAAAACATGAAACTTTATGATAATGTATTAGTAACTAAAGCCCACATTAAATTCAAGGAGTCTAGAACATCTAGTTTTGAATTACCTCCCTCAGCAGCACATCTGCAGGATTCCATGCAACATAAAAGGTTTCATGACTCCTACATCCTTTTGTTTTAGAGTATCCTTAACATCTAGGACTGTTTCTGTCCTGAGGTGAAATGGTGTCTTTCCAGAATGTCAGGATGTAATGACTAGTGATAAATTCACCTGGATCTTGTTAACTCCAATTTTCTGAGCAGTCCTGACTCCTCTTGACAGCTGTCCATTGGCAAACTTGGTTCCTTTTATTCCAATTCTAATATGCAAGTACATGTATAGGCTAAAGAACACCCACAAAAGGCGTAAAGAAGTTACCCTGTTCAAGGAGTCCAAAGGAGACCCAGTGGAGGCTGAGGACTGATAAAGGGCAGAGGTAGCTCAATGGTAGGCAGCTGGAGAACAAGTGAGTGCACCCCAGAGCCAAGCCATAGGGTGGCTTTGTTGACTCAGGCTGATGGGCTGAATCCACTTGTAGACACAAGGTTTAGGACCATAGAGTCACAGGGCCACAGAGATGAGATGGAAGACGAGGTCCAGACAGATGAGTGGATGGGCACAATTCAGGAGGACCATGTCAGTTGCAGGGCCTGTGCTGAACTAGGTGCTAGGAGCACTTGGGAGTTCTCAGCCTGATGGTCCCTTGATGCACTCACCAGATGGTCACATGACAGGTTATGGGGTTGTCAGCACTGCAATGTCAGGCGTCCTCCTCTTTATGGGGTCCTGGTGCCTGGTTTTCCTGATAGAATTTTTTAAATCAATTAGTTTTGATAGATTTGTAGGGCAACACTGGTTTTACCTTTAGGAATATGCTGTCTGCCAGTCTGTGCCTCCTGGTGATGCTTGACATGGGGTAGGGTCTATATACACAGGAGGCACTGAACCCTCCTACCTTGGAGTCTGCACTGAAATGGAGCCAAAAACCGCTACTCTGCAAATTGGAGCCAATGAAATCCATAGAGCCACAGGGGTAAGGTGCTGCCCGAAGCTGCTGTTCTGTACAATGTGAAGTAACTGTGAGACACCGCCTGCTCAACAGCTACTCTTTCGAGGTCTGGCTCTGTGCCTAGGATAAAGCTTTTCTGAAGTAAACTATGAAGCCTATGATATCACTTGAACATCATGCTAATATTTTCAATCATTCTAATAAAGGAATAAATTACCATCTAATTAAATTAACAACATAGAAATACTGTACCTCTTAGAAAGCAGACAATGCTGGCTTAGCCTAATAGCATAATAATATCAATATACTAAAATCTTTCGTTGGCATTTCCAGCCAGAGTATAAGGGTATAGGCCTGGCTTGGGATCACTCCTGATATCACTGAGTGATATCGCCGAGGAGTCACATTCTCTTTCATTGCTGGGTCTTCTGTCTCATCTCATTGTGGTTGGTTGTAAGCTCTTTCTATCCCTAGCTCTTTAAAAGTCCATCATGTTTTCCACATAATTGGGTTTCTCTGTTTAGGAATCTGCAAGCCTTCTGTCATCCAGACCCAAAGAGATGAATCTCTCACTGTGTCCTCATGTCTAAGTGAAGTATTTTCTGTGAACCTGCATGCAAGTCACTACATCTGTAAACACTAACTGCAATCCCACCCTCCCCTCTGTTCTCTTTGGGAAATCATTCTCTCATCCTCTTAGCCCCTTCCACTCTGATCTGACTAGGGACATTGTTGGCTGTGTTCTTCTCTCTTCAAAGAGGCTAGATCAGAACTGTGGTTCTGCATGGAGTCACCCTCCAAGATACCAAAAAGCATTCGGTACAGGAGAACTGTCACTTTATTTGGTGGTGGGGAGGGCCTGTGGATTTTCCAACTCCTGTTGGCCCATCACAGGGAGACTTGCAAGCATGTTTATGCACAGATATGTGGTTAGGCTGCTTCATCAAATGTAACAAACATAATATGATCAGAGTCAAATGGAAAACATACTCTCAAGTTGTATAAGTAGCACAATAATTCCTCAGTAGATAATGAATAAATGAGTAAATGAATGATTTGGCTTGATATCATAGTCTTGGACTGGATGAACACTGAAAATAACTCAGTGGTCAGCAATAAATTTCATTGGATTTAGATATTACAATTCTACATTAAAATCTAACAGCAACTTGTAGTCGTGGAATGAAATACTATTAGGAATTTACAGTGTCCTGAATTTCCCTACCTCTTTGAACTTTCACCTTGAGTAGACACTGAACCAGATCTCTTAGTCAATAGAGAGAGAATGCACGGATGTGTGTCGAAGGTCATGATCTACGGCAAGGTCAAGAGAGACCCAGACAAGATCGTGAGGTCACGTTGGAAAAGCTGAAAAACATCTTTTATATTTCCTGTTTTCAGAAAGAATTTTGCCAGCACAGCAAAGGGGCTGAAAATAGAATTGATGAGAGCAAGAGTTCAGCTGCTTTACTCTGCATTCAGTAAGACTTGTGTATAAAATACCACAGTATACACTAGTAAGGCAAGAAAGAGCCATGTGGTAATAATGTTACTATATCCAAGGATACTGTACTAGCTAATCATATGTCAACTTGACACAAACTAGAGTTATCAGAAAGAACCTCAAGTCAGAAAATGCCTCCATACAATCCCCAGCCATAAGACATTTTCTTAATTAGTAATTGATATGGGAGGCCGTTCATTGTGGATGAGGTCCTGGGTTCTATAAGAAAGCAGGCTGAGCAAATTATGAGGAGCAAACACCCTCCATGGCTTCTGCATCAGCTCTGCCTCCAGGATTCTCCCTGCTTGAGTTTCTGTCCTCATTTCCTTCAATGATAACTAATGCTGTGGAAGTATAAGTCAGATAAAACTCTTGCTCCCTGTCTTGGTTGGGCTTTTATTGCTGTAGAAAGACACCATGACCATGGCAACTCTTAAAAGGAAAATATGTATTTGGGGCTGGTGTATCATTTCAGAGGTTTAGTCCATTATCATCATACTGGGAAGCGTGGCAGTGTGCAGGCAGACATGGTGCTGGTGAAAGAGCTGAGAATTTTATATCAGATCTGCAGGCAACAGGAAAAGACAGTGATCTACTAGTCCATGTTTGAACTTCTGAGACTTCAAGGCCCACTCCCTAGTGATATATGTCTTCCAACAAAGTCACACTTACTCCAACAAGGCTACACTTCCTAACAGTGCCACTCCCTATGAGCCTACAGGGGCCATTTTTATTCAAACCACCACACTTCCCAATTTGCCTATTGGTTATGGAGTTTTGTCCTAGCAATAGAAACTCCAACTGGCATTGAGTAAATGCTATTCAATAAATACTAAATAAATTCAAGACAATTCTTTCAACACATGGATCAAAATCAGAATGTGGTAAACTAATATTCTCATACAGTCTAAAGAGACAGTAATGTTTATTTTTAAAATGACACATGGATGGGAACTGATTGGAATGGTCGTTGGTGGTTCTGACAGGAATAAAGATGCTTTGTAGAGACATTCCCACCCCTCCCTTTGACTGTCAGACTTAGGGACAAGCCACCCAAGGACCAAGATTTTCTCCTTGTCAGACCACTTACAAGGTAAAGAAAACCACACCTTGACCAAGACTGCTGAGCTATGCATACCCCTTACTCTCTGTTTAAACCTGAATCTCAAGAAATACTAAGAAGATGGACACGGTTGGGGGATTGGTCATTGGACTTCTTTGTTCCTCTTCCTAATGTGGGGGCCACATCTATCTTCCTGGACCTGCTAGGACGCTGAATCTGACCTTAAACCCTGGTAACACCTCCACTGTAGACTTTTGAGACTTGAATATTTTTACTCATCTTACACATCTCTAAATTACTTCTTTACCAAAGAAAACCCAACAAGAAAAAATACAGCAGGAATTGGAGGTTGCTAAATTTTTTGTTTAAAATTTCCCTTCTGAAAACAATGTGGTAGTTACATCCATGGCTTTACCTACGGGCTTTGGGAGAATGTTGCCTATCAGGGTTCTGACCTCCCCAGCCCTTGTGTTCTCTGCAGAAGAGACTCACAGAGGAGGCAGAGTTTACCAGAATGATAACAGAGGGAATGCCTGAAGGAAGCACTCAGAGGAAAACATTCTCACAGAGAGAGAATTGACAATGGCCAGAGAGACCACTGTGGTGACCTTCATGGTGAGAAAGGCTTTGTTTTGTTTCTTAAAGTTTCTGGAACAGCTTTCCTGAGGGATGTCTCATGGCCAGGAGGTTGACACTTAGAGTGACTCTTCAGGGAGAGGGCAATGGTTTGTCTTTGTCCTTTACTGAATGACTTCTACTAGATGTTAACCTCACAATCTTTTGGAGCATAAGTCTACCCAGGACCAGAAAACAACTCAGATAACATTCTTTTAACCAAAAGTTATGTAAGAGCACATTGGAAAGAATTAAAGAGAGCCTGGGGAAGAGAGTTCAGGTGGTAAAGTATTTGTCTTGCAACAATGAGGACCTGGGCTCACCATCTAGAACTCAGGGTTTAAAACCAACCAAACAAACAAACAAGTCAATGGTGGATGGCATGTGAGACTAGTCTCAGCCCTGGGGGTTGGGGGTGGGGGTGGGGCGGGAAAGAGACAGGAGAATCCCTACAAGTTACTGTCCAGCTAGTCTGGTCTACTTGGCAACTTCCAGACCACCAAAAAATTCTGTCTCAAAACAAATCATGCACACGCACATAGAAACAGGCACATAGAAAAATTAAAAAAACAAGAAAATGATTTTTTAAAAAAAAAACTATATGTAGCCAAGCTTTACTGAAAGAAATAACTTTCCCATGGGCTCTTACCCAGTGATCTTATCCTTCTCCCGTCTCTCTGACCTGTGGTCATTTCTTTGAGGGGCATTTTAAATCATTAAAAGCAGATACCTTGAGTCTTCTCCATCCTCTTACTTGGTATTTCACATGGTAAGAAGAGGCAGTAGTGACACTTTCCTGGTAACTGAGAGAGATCCATCTCTAATGAGCTTCAAGCTTGCTAACTTCTGACTAGCTACATAACCAGATCAAAATGAAGAAGTGTACTATTAAGAAACGTGGCATGCTGGTGAGGCCAGAGGTGGAGAGTACAGACTAATCATGTCACCGTCAGCTGGCAGACAGAATAGACACTTGTGTGGCTCTCAGTCACAGCTGTGTTGTCTCCTTGGGACCGATCCATGACGAGCATTCTTCTTGGTGCAATTTTCCTGAGTTGTGTATAGACCAAAAGAGTATTTCCATCCAACAAAGAAAGTGCTTCTTGCGATCAAAATATAAACGTATCCAAAAATTTTTCAAATGGCAAAAAATGTAGACATTCAGTGTAAAAACCTAACTCACTGCGTCTCTAAGATGTCATAACAGACCCTGGAGAAAACACAGAGCTGAGTGTGATTCCAATTTCTGTCTATGCTATAGGGAAACACTTTCCCCAATAAATAGTACAGTAAGATAAGGAGCACAAATTGAGAAAGAAAAGCCAAGGAAGGCATTCTTGCTTTGGTCAAGGTGGAGAAGGGTAATGCTCTCCGGCTCCTCTAGGGCTCAGAGGAGAGAGAAGGCTCTTGCTCTGTGGGTATGAGAGCCACAGCATCTAAAATCCAGAATCACAGGAGAGACCAGCACAGTGTAGGAGCCCGTGGAGGATGTCACCCATGCCTCACAGTGACACAAAGACCTCATGCTCAGTAACAAGTGGGTCAGGGAGGTGGTGCTTTGGAGTATTGGGCAGGAGGATGATGGTTCATGGCTCCCGGGGAGAAGCTGAGGGGTCTCTTGAGTAATCTCATGAACAACCATAACTGAACACAAAGATAAGCAGAGGTTATGCCTGGTCTCTTTGGCAGGGGCTTAGTTCAACCAAGAACATTGTCTGTAGGGCTAAAGTGGGAGAAACTTTCAGTTAGGTCATTTGAGACCCCCTTGGTTGCAGTTCTCAATGTAACCTTTAATTGCCTTGACCTTACCCTTCCTGCCATTTACAAAAGGTAGAATCAATGAAGACTACATTCAAAGGGTCCCAGCAGACTCTAGATGGGTGTAACTCAATAGGCTGAGAAGGATGAGGGTTGGAAAGTGCCCCGGGTGCATGATGCAGAGGAAGAACTGGAAATGTTCCATCAAAACAAGTTTGTTTTGTGTGTGTGTGTGTGTGTGTGTGTGTGTGTGTGTGTGTGTGTGTATGTGTGTGTGTGTTTTAAGGACGTGTGCCCTTCATCCTTGTGCAGGAGACCCTTTGGCACTCTTCAGACTGTGACTTTACTATCCTTGCTCCATGAAGCAATGTCAATAGGAAGATCTTTCAGAAATAGAGCATAAAATAAGAGACAATTGACCGCATATTTGAGGCATGGGGCAAGCCCCTTGTGATGAGGAAATGATGTAATGAGGGTAAGAAATAAGCTCTAGGTGCTCCCAGCCAACCATTGGACTGAGCATAAGGTCCCCAATGGAGGAGCTAGAGAAAGGACCCAAGAAGCTGAAGGAGCTTGCAGCCCCATAGGAGGAACAACATTATGAACCAACCAGTACCCCCAGAGTTCCCAGGGACTAAACCACCAACCAAAGAGTTCACATAGGGGGGAACCCATGACTCCAGCTGCAAATGTAGCAGAGGATGGCCTTGTTGGACATCAAAAGGAGGAGAGGCCCTTGGCCCTGAGAAAACTTGATGCCACAGTATAGGGGAATACCAAGACAGGGAAGCAGGAGAGGGTGGATTGGCGAGCAGGGGCAAGGGGGAGATGGGATAGGGGGTTTTCAGAGGGGAAATCAGAAAGGTGATAACATTTGGAGTGTAAATAAAGAAAATGTCTAATTAAAAAAAAGAAAGAAAAAGAAAGAAGCTCTGCTGAGTACACTAGCTTGAAGAAAAGGCATTGCAAGCCATAATCATCTCTTGCTACTGAACTCCCATATCTTCTTAAGTGGGCAGCTCAATGGATCAGTCCCCAAAGCCCACAGTGTCAAACCTGGAAACCACGTGCACCTCCTTTACTCTCAGATGCTGCCTTGTGCTCATAATTGAACTTCTAGTAGAGCGGATGTCAATCTGTGGTTTTCCACCCCTTTGGAAAGTCCAACAACCCTTTCACAGGAGTTGCCTAAGACCATCAGAAAATACAGATATTTATTTACATTACTATGCATAACAGTAACAAAATTACAGTCACGAAGTAGCAACAGAAATATTTTATGGTTGGGGATCACCACAATATATAGTCAATGGTTGCAGCATAAGGAAGGTTGAGAACCACTGTTCTAGAACATTCCTTTCTACACTGATAATATACTATAGCCCAGTGTCAAGATCTGAGTCAACGTAAAGAATATTGTCTGTCCTGTGTGTGACTGAGAAAATGAACAATGACAGTGGGAGCTTAGAGCTGGTGTGGGCAGGAGTGCTAGGACAATATTAGGAATAGGCTGGGAGGTTTTAGTGCTGCAGGGAGTGTGCTGGGGTGGTGGGGTGTGTGGGGAGTAAATCAGGATGCTGTAGTATTCTAGAGAGTGCACCAGGATGCTGGATGTCACCCACTTCACAGAATTCACTTCTTTCTCAGTTATACTAGGGATGGAAAACAAAAGGAACCACGGCTGGAAAAGCTTAAAAAAGATCAGATGCAGAATTCTAACCAAGATTGGTAAGAAACAGAAGCCACCCTCTAAAGGGGTAATGCAGAACAGTATTGAGTAGCAAGGTTTCTGGTTTGGGGCACTATTTTAAATCCTTAAGCTTTGGAATTCAAAATGCCCCAGTCACAGCTCTAAATTGAACTTTGTACATAGTACCCTATTTTTTTCTGGAGACCCTCAGGCTGTCAGCCACCATGCTTTCTGTGCTATTTTATGAACCTAAGCGTCTTCCTGAATTTGGCGTTTGTGTTATATTTAGTAAAAGACAGCTCCTGCCCCCCATCTCCTTCTCAGAGAGTGCAGTCTTCATCCATCTACCCTGCAAATCCTCTTGCAAAAACACAGCCTCCATTGTGTTGAGGAAATGGAAATCCTTTGATTTATGTGAATATATTTTAAAAGACCTTGGGTGCAACTGACTGTCCTTTAGGCTATTATGAATCCACCCTGATTAAATCTTCCTGAAACAGACTATACTTTCTATAGCCTTGAGTTAAGCATGTACAATCTTAACCATTGCAGTGGGAACCATTGTGTCTGACAGCTAAAGTAATATATAATAATAATGCTACATTTTATATACAACTATTCACACACACACACACACACACACACACACACACTTGCTTATTGGTTTCATTAAAACTCAAGAGAGAGACCTAATAGCTAGCCTGTTTTCATACTGAAAAAAAAATGATAAATTAATTTCCAAGTAATTGTAACAAGAATGAATGAGTTCACACTTCCAAAGTATTTTGTTTTTAAGAAAAATATTAAATAGTTAATTTAATTGAAAATTTCAAAAATCTAGCTTATTTGCTTATCATGTAGATACATAAACACACATCCATATCACGTATAGTTTGCTTATAACATGAAGAGGAGTCTCTGAGGAGGCACCTGCTGGGACTTCGATTCTGTCATTATGCATATATATAAACAAATTTTACCCTTACCAGAGATTTATGCCCAGTGCAACTAATGGAACTTATTAACAAAAAACCAATAAATGATACCCCTTGGTTAATGTCTACAACCCCTTTTCAACCATAGTTTTATTTCTATTCAGAGTTTATGTATGATGAATGCTTCCAACTGCTATGTGGTTTTCAAACTTTCCATGTTGATTTGCTGGTGCTGTTCTGAGCTTCACTAATCAACACCCAAGTCACCAGACTCAGCTCTTTTATCAGAAGTGGTACACGACGCTGGGTGGAAGAGCTACAAGAATTTCCCATTGGCATCTTTATGAAATCTCTTTTGGTGTGGTATGTGTTCTTATTTTCCTAATCTTTTGGTGTTCTCAGCTTTTCCTTCCAGTTTATTGTCTCCTGAGATCCACTGGTGTGTTTTCTGTTTTCTGGTTGTCTTTTAGCCCTCTCTTCTTTAAAGAGAACACACCTCCCTCAACACCACAAGTCGACGGCATTTAGCCCTGCATCAGGGCTCCTTTATGAGCCTACTTTTGCATCTCTGCTTTTTCTATCCCATCAGTTGGAACGGTTCCCAGAATCTCAAATTTTGTTTATCTGTACTAAATTAAATTCACTATCCTTGCCCTCAAATTTGTTTCTCTGTGGCTTCAATACTTGGGTAACGGCAGGCACCATAGTCAGTGCATGAGTCACTGTGATCACTTCAGCCTCAAGGCTAAAATAGGAGAGAATTACTTCTACATATCTAAATATCAAATGGAAAAACATCTAGAGGAATGGAATGGACCCTCCCATCTCTTAATGCATCTAGCAGTTTAATTTGATTTTAGATTGATTAAACACATTCTGTTCCTAATAAAAGACATACGGTCTAACAAATTGTCCACAAATGTGCCAAGATGAAGCAGGAGAGATGGGTTCTATGGTTTGCACAGGTCACAATCCAAGCAAGGAGGATCTGGAGTCCACTTAACATCTGCAGAGGGTATGCATCGGTAGAGAGTCTTGTGCTCTGGAGCAGAGCACTGAGAGGGGTGTGTGAACAGTAACAAAGGCAGGAACAGTGGATTAGACACACACGTCTGAGGGAGGAAACAGGCCAGGTCAGAAGGAGCCTTGAAGAGTTCAGGGGCTGTGCTGTTAAGGCCTCCTCAGAGTCTCCTCTTCAGTTATTAGCAAACCATATACGGTATGGATGTGTGCTTAACATGCGGTGTAAAGGATAATTTTAAAATACAGGATGAGGCCTGTGTGTCACACAGCCTTCCCCTTTACCAATAGTCTTTCTCTTCTTCACTCTTCTTTTTTGGGCTTGGGGTGCACCCAGTGGAGTTCAGAGTGTTGGGCTAGCTCCTGCAAGCTGACCTTAGGCACAACTCATTACGCTGTGACCAGAGGACAGGGTCAGGCCTCCTGACCAGAGGACAAAGGCCAGGTCTGTCCCTTCCCCTAGTCATTTCTCACAGTGGTCTCATTCAGGGAGTTGCTCCTCCACCATTCAGGATATAGCTGCTGGCCTGACTGCAGGCCAAAGCTGCTGCTCTGACCTATTCAGTGACCAGATGGCGCAGAGCTCTGAGTCTGCAGTCATCACATGATTAGATCTGGTCCAGGTGGGTAATTTCCCCTCAGGAAAGTCAGCTGACTTGGAGCTCAAAGGAGGCATGCACTCCAGATGTCACGCGTGTAGTCCAGCTTTCTCTTTTTAGCCTCCCCCACACCCACCATGTGTGTCTCTCTCCTTCTTTTTCTGTCCCTCTGTCTCTGTCTCTGTCTCTCTCTCTCTGTCTCTGTCTCTCTGTCTCTGTCTCTCTCTCTGTCTCTGTCTGTCTGTCTGTCTGTCTGTCTCTCTCTCTCTGTCTGTGTGTGTGTGTGTGTGTGTGTGTGTATGTTTGTGCTCTTTCTAGGTATAATTGCTAAATTTAGCAGTCGTCAGAGCTTTCTTATCAGAGTCAGGCCATGCCTGGCCCACAACTTCTCCTAGGCTTTAGGGAAGGGGTTCCCACCAGTCTGAAGAAGAAGTTGTTCTTCTTGTGCCTTGCCTTCATCTCAGTTGGATTTTATCCTGAGGTACTCAACTTTCCCACGCTTTACGTGTGTCATCTACCTGTGGGCGATGGTGAATGTCTTCAGAATTTAAACTGGTTGAGAAGTGTATTCAGATATAGCTCTGTCTTCTCATCCCAAACTTGGTTGCTCTAGAGCTATGGACATCCTCAGAATAAATGTCGAAGTACTAGCTGGGAAGATGCACGTGGATATAGTTCCTTTTAGGCAGTTCTCTACTCAGCTCTCTCTGAAGTTCTACTCAGTCGCCCATTAGCAAGCTTGGTGTTCAAGCCAGAGGCTTGTTACTAGTATTAAAAAATAATAAATAAATAAATAAATAAATAAATAAATAAAATTCAATGTCAGATTCCAGAATTTATTACAAAAAGTAAAGAGATAAACACTAGTTTTAGAAATGCTTGTGGGGGTGGGGACAAAAAATGCTTGTGATGATGTTGTGTTTGTATGTATGTGTTTGCATGAATTTGTGTGTTCCAGGATATGTATTATACTTGTAATTGTGTCTACTGTGTCTTTGCATTTTTACCTTACTGTGTATTTGTGTGTGTTACTGTGTTTGTGTGTGTATGTTTGTGTTAGTGTGTGTTTATGTGTTTCTCTGTCACTGTGTGCTTGTGTTTGTGTTTTTCCTGAGCTATCACTTTATAGACTACTAGAAAAGGTTAGAGTATACCTGCTGTGTCCAAGCCTATGAGGAACCAGCTCAATATGCTTGTTTTATGTATGGTACAAGATGCACAGTGTTCTCTTTGCACACACAGAATCAAAGGGGAAACTGTGATTCCTTCTCCTAGATTTAAATTCTTCCTCACATGAGATCATTTTGACAATCTTGGTCAACGGAGAATAAGACTCTCCTTTCTCCCTGTGAAAAAACTCAGTGAAGTCTCTCTGAACATTTGCTGTCGCTTCCTTTGCTTCTTGCTGTCACTCTTGTTTTTTCTCAACATGTAATATAGAACATAACACAATTTCCCAAAATATCATGAATGCTGTGCAATGGAAATTTTACTTGGAATTTTCTTTAGTATGTGTCATTTCTTACAGCAAGAAAAGATGGATGTCACTGAGAACTGGAGGCCAGGATGGCCTGTGTCTGAGGATGCCTGCTTCCCTCCCAAGGCTGGTTATGTGCGATTTCCTTAGCAGTCTCCAGGCACAGTTGTCTAGTTCACACAGCATCAAGAACATTTTCATGTCCATTTCCATCACTCCAGTATTCACCGCATAACCTCTTTCTCATTTGATGGTGCCAACCTCCCAGTGATGTCCCTCATTTTGCCTTTTGCCCCTAGTCTGGATGCACAGTGGGAAAAGGGATCCTTTTGGAAACTCCAATCGGTTTCATACCAGTTTCCTATTCAGAACTTTCCAGAGGGTGTGCTCAGATCTGATTTCATTCCATTGGTGTCTGCCTCAACTTGCAAGTCTAGCCTTGGCACACCGTGTTCTAGGTATCACAGGTCAGCTTCTTGTCCTTTGAGCCATTTGTATCTGACTTGTCTCCTAACTCCAGCCTCAGCACATAGTGTTCTCAGGATCATTCAGGGAGGCCTCCTGTCCCTTGAACACTGGGCTCTTCTCCCTCAGAAGCACAGTCCTCTCTCCATCATGTCATCCTTTCCAGTTACACACACTGGCCTCTCTCAAACAGCAGTACTCTATTTGTTGAAAATGACACCAAATTCTACCACCTTGTCTCCTCTTCACTCCTATTCTGCTGTTCTACAGCTGTAATACAATACTATGACAAGAAGTGACATAAGGAAGCCCAGATTATTTGACTTAAAACTGCAAGTAACAGTCCATTGGTTTGGAAAAGTCAGGGCAGGAACTCAAACAGTACAAGAACAGAGAAAATAAACACATCCTTACCTGCTCACTTGTTTTTATCTATTAGCTTTTTTTCACTATCATATATTCCAGAGTCTAGCCTAGGGAACGGTGCCATCCACAGTGGACTGGGTAAATTAACAATCAAGGCAATCCCCCATAGACATGACTGCAAGTCAGCCTGATCTAGATAATTCCTTAACTGAGGGGCTCTCTTCCCAAATGATTCTAGGTTGTGTCATGCTGACAGTCAAAACTAACCAGCTCACCCTCTTCCCTTTCTTGTATATTTTCATATCACATGCCATTAGGTAACATTTTATCAAACTTTTGTTTATTTACATAAGCCATGGTACACGAGTAGAGTTGAGAGCATAACTTTTTGGAGTTTTCTCTCTTCTTTCATCTAAAGTGGGTTCTGGAGATCAAACTCAAGTCATCAGGCTTGCATAACAAGCGTCTTTACCCACTGAGCTATCTTACAAGCTCTTAAACCAAATTTAATAATAAGAATAAATAATAGTTCATTTCTGGAACATTATGTGTGCTAAGTAGTAGTTGAATGAGTAAAAAATATGTTTAGTTCCTTATAAGGTTGGTGTATGGATTAAATAGTTATTATGTGTGGGTGGTAGCAGTTGTAAGCACATAGCACTTAATGATGATTGCTGTATCTGTTGTTTAAACTCAGCTTCCTTTTCTAGTGTAGCATGTAGATTCACCAATGGGACAAAACATAGCAGACATTGTTCTCCCAAATTAATTAAAATGCTATGATGCAGAGAAGTGCTGTATAAGTCACAGGGAATTAAGCAATGTATTGCTTCTCACACAAGAAGATCTTGGCTGTCTCACTCTATATTCTTACTAAGTCTTGATGAATATTGATTGCATCAGTATGTCTTTCTTACCTTGAACTGGGAACAGACCATATGAAGTAGTGGCCATTTCTAGAGAGATCAGTAGTATTTATTCTCATACAATGAAGTCAAAGCTTCACTGTTGATAGTAAACGTACACATCTGCCTAAGATACATGTGCATGACTACTCAAATACATATAAGAATACATGTATATGTAGCATATAGACTATATAACAATATGTTTACATGTGTAATAAACGCAAGTATACATTTACGTGTGTGCATGTATATGTGAGGGAGTCAGACAGGGAGGAGAGGTACATTTCTTCTGTCTACACTCTGGCTTATTAGCTAATCTTGGATTGGTAGAAACCTGTATCAGGACTCTGGCTACTTTCTCTAAGAAACATGGCCAGGTCCTTACTAACATTCAAATTAAAAGGTTTTCTATATAGACAGTGAGTTGGAAGTAATTGGAGGGATTTGAAATGGAGGTGTCTGGGGATCCGTGTCAGTGTCTGGCCACCATGTTATCCCAAGTGAAGCACGGGCTTAGGCAGCTCTCCTCTTTACTGGGCCTAAATGAGGCAAAGGTTGTCTATGGATTGGCCAACAGGGCATGCATGATGTAGAAGACCAGGACTAGCAAACACAGGCATTCAGCTGCTAGGAAGGGATGACCAAGCACAGGCTTCTGGAAATACATACTCTAGCCACAAAAAAATATTTTCAAAAGTATTTTCCATAGAAAACCATTGAAGCTCCATGATAAAGTTCTAGTTGATGGGAAGGTTTAGAGGAGAAAGAGGTGTGGCAGGAAGAGGCGAGGGAGTGCAGGTACCAGAGAGGAAAAAAGCAAGCAACATTTTTGTTGGCACATCATCAAATCACTTGAGCTACCCCACTCACAAAATCTCTTTTTAAATTTTCAAAAGCGATTCTCATGTTTGCTTCTAAATTCTCTGGTTGAGCTGACAGGGAAAGGTTCAACTACGAACTGGATTTAGCAAACACTCATCATCTTTATAAAAGACTTTAGCAGGAAAAGGCTTGAAAATGGTACACTTAGAAATTTTCCTAGTGTGCAACAAAATGAAGTTCAGACTAACTAGGGAACGTTCCCATTTGTATTCTATCTGATCCTAACTATTAATCTTCTATTTAAGATTATGAAAAGATGTGGTTCATACCTAAGGTCTACCACATTTTGATGATCATATATTCAAAGCTAAATACAGATTTGTTTTTGATGCTGTAGTTGACAACTCCTTCAGTAGTTCCTATGCTTTTATGATCTCAATTACTAGACCTGTTAAGATCAAAGGGACACTTATGGGTAGTGAGGAAGACACAAACTCCAAGATTACTCTCTGATCTCTGTGTCCCCCAAGCTATACTGTACTCTTTGATAACATGGCACAAAAAAGCTGCACCCTGTTTCTGTCATATATTACATGATGCTACTGCCACATCTCAATAAAATTTCCTCTCTCTCCTTCAACCTCATCTCAGACTCAGTCTGATCCACACTAAATATTGGATAACTTGACATTTTCTGTCACCTTGAAATTTAAGGCCTATTTAATTAAATGTCAAAAGAGACTTCAGGCAATTCACATGGTAAGAATATGCTGTATTTGTTTTCAAAAGTACAAATGATATACAGGCTCCTAAGAAGAAAATATATTCAATTTGGGCCTAGATAGATGGCTTAGCAGTTAAGAGTAGTGGCTGCTCTTGTAAAGGACCAGAGTCATTTCCCAGCTCCAACACTGCATCTCACAACCATCTGCATCTCCAGTTCCAGGAGATCTGAGGCTCTCTCCTGGCCTACAAGGACACCAAGTGTACAACTAATAGTCTTACATGCATTCAGGCAAAACACTCATGTACATTAAAAATAAATAAGGACAAAATATATCTAATTCACTTAGGAATTGGATTAAAGACTTTGATGAGGAAATATGAATTGAATGGGCAGTAAAGGGAACCAGAATCATGAAAGACAGAATGGCTTAAAATCCAGTGTCAGGTTCTAGTTGGACCTTCAGAGCCCCTTGCAAATGTGAAAACTTGGGATACTGTTCAGAATCATTTGGACCTCTGACGAGTTAGTGCCTTCATCTTACCACAACCTCAATCTGAAGCCTGTGCACTTAGCACACTATGTGCAGTCCTAAGAAAGAGACACACATCCATGGTTTTGGAACATTGAGCTTGCAGCTCCTTGGGCTCAACATACAACAGTGTTCTCTTTCTGGTCAAATTTTCTGACACTTCACCCAGCCTGGACCCTTCCTACTCATCCTCACAAAATCCATCTGTAATATCTCTTCGGATGGGAGCTCCTCCATATCAGCTATAATCATCCATCTATCCATCCATCCATCCATCCATCCATCCATCCACTCACCCATCCATCCATCTACCCATCCATCCATCCATCCTTCCATCCATCTGTCCATTCTTCCATCCTTCCATCCATCATCCATCTATCCATCTGTTCATCCATTCAAAGCTATGATATGCTATCCCAAGTGGTCACAAAGAATGTGGAAAGACATTCTCTGTGTCCTACACTATTTTTTAGGAACTTGGGGACAGAGGGTTGAGTTATACTCTTCAGCTCACACTATATTTTCATCACTGGCTTCAACCTTTCAAGTATTTACACATTTACCTTTCAGGTCCTTGCTTGTCCCCACCTCTACTCTCTGTGTGGGCAGCCACTCATTCTCCTTAACAAATTTGCTTTACTTGATAGTTTCATAAAATGTACATAGACTGAATGAATGTATGCATTAAAATTTATGCAAACATGCTATTTTTAATTTCTCATTGCTTTTTTATTTTTACCAAATACTATGTATTTAAGTTAATGTGCTATGTTTTAAATGTTTAGTCATGCACCACTTACTTTTTAAGCCTCCACTGGCATGTCAGTAGATATTTATGAAACACTTACCATGTGTCAAGTACCATTCCAGGGAGTGAGGATGTTAATAAGCCAATATGAAACCTCAGAGAATGTAGACACAGAACACTGTGAGATTAAAGCTGAAGCAGATTAATGAGGCTGGATAAGGCTTATGTTTTGTTGTTAAACATTGATCTGCATTAAAACAACAGAATCGGAGCTTAATTGAAAGTATTTTAATAACAAGATGATAGTAGCTTCTTTTAATTAAGGATATATACACTGAGACTTTCTTCAGGCCTTCTGGGCAGATAAGAATATGGTGAGGATGAGATTTCTTTCTGAGCTCAAGCTAAAGATCAGCCTCACTGGGTTAGAGATTCTGAACAATTAATTCAAGTGAACATTCCACAGAGACCCATCCTCTTTTCTGCCTGAAAACATGTTGGAAACAGTGCATTTTTCAGATGTTTTCTGCTAGATTGATGTTTTCATCAGAACTTGTTTAAGTTTCCCACCATTCCCTGCTGGAACACAGTCTTGAAAACAAGAGTCACGTAGTGACGTCGCAGCCAGGCTTGGGAAGCTTTCAGAATAGATAGTGAATATGCTGTACTACTTCATCATAAGCTCACCACCATGCAGTCCTTCCAGGGAGGAAAGTCTTATCATCTAGACCTTGGTCTGACACACTCCCACAGTCTTCTCCTTAATTCTTCAGACCCAGCTTTAAAAGGCTCTTTTAGGATAAAGTCTTCTGTGAGCTTCCCACAGAGAGTAGGTATGAGCCATCTCTCTAATAATTCTATGCTTCTCTTTATTAACCACCATTTTTCATTACATGAAAAATGTTGCTTATTTCAAAACTTCTTCAACACCATTACAAGCTCCAGAGAGTAGCGGCCATCTGCCTACTCTAACTATTAGGAAACCAGTACAGTGATCGGCAAATGCTGCCCTGGTAGAATCTTGAGTGAATGGATTCAGACATGTGGTTACCATCTTCATTCCATGTCTGGGATGAAAGTTGTCTTCTGGAACTTCAGGACTCATCACACATCCTTAGGCAATCAGTCTTCCACAACCAAAACAATATAGCACAAAATTGTGTAGACTGGTCGTTCCCAGAAGTTTCCTGGGAGAGTTGTATTATTAATGACATTCATAGAAGGGCATGGTAGCAAATGACTTTAATTCCAGAATTAACTGAACTGGTTAAGCTAATATTTTGAAAAGGAATTTAAAAAATTCTTTAGCCTGTTCAGCATCAGAACACAGAGAGAATAGCAAGCACCAGAAAGCCGAGAGCTGTAATTAGTTGTTGTCTAGTACTGACTATGATGGCTCTTCATGGGATTGTTCACCAATTCATGGGTTATAGCCAATGGATTGGCTGGATAGTCAGGGACTTGGAAAGAACAAGTGTGTAAAGTTGGTAAGAAAAACATCTGGGGAAGAAGTATTTGGATAAATCTGTCTAAATGGGTGAAGGATGTGATAATACTTATGCCCTATGTAAATTATCAACAAAAACAAAAATGACTTCAGTTGTGGAGGAGTTCAGTAATTGTGTAGATAATTGTGTAGTAATTGTGTAATTGTGTGACTCATTCTGTGGACAATCAGCCTCTTTACCCAGTTGTTTCTGTCGATGGCCAATGGGGTTGACATCCACTCACCAAGGATGACCAGGCTATAGCTGCTGCTGAGTGCCAGACCTGCCAACAGCAGAGACCAACAATGAGCCCCAGATATGGCACCATTCCTCTGGGTGACCAGTGAGCAAGCTGGTGGCAGGTTGACTATACTGGACCACTTCCTCTGTGGAAAGGACAAGGTTTTGTCCTTACTGGAATGCATACTTATTCTGGTTATGACTTTGCCTTTCCTGCATGTAATGCTTCTGCTAAAACTCTGTGGAATTATAGAACATCTTCTCCACCATCATATTTCACACAGTACTGCTTCTGACCATGGAACTCACTTCACAGTCAGAGAGTATGACAGTTGGCCCATGATTATGGAATCCACTGGTTTTGCCATGTTTCCCACCATCCTGAAGCAGCTTGCCTGATAGACAGATGGAATCTTTTGAAGATATAGTTATGGTGGTAATGAGGTAGCAGCTGGGGCAGGGTTCACCAGAGGACAGTATATGCTCTGAATCTACATTCAAATATGGAGAAACCCTGCTAATTAAGGTTGAAGTCTATCATTGTTCAGATAACCTTCTGAGCTTGGCACAAAATGGTGGACTCTATTTACCAGCAGGCTTCTCCTTTTCTGACCTTGTCCAGGATCTCAAAATCCCCACACACCTCTACCTGCAAAATGTCACATTGCCTTGGTTAGATAAGAACCCATTTAGCTAGCACCTGAGATTCCTGGAAAGCCTCCTCCTGTTAAGGAGCTATCTCAGTACCTTAGCATTCAGGCAATGACTTTTGTCTACCCTGGATATTTCCACTACCTTCCCCAAAACTATATAACCCTTGATTCACCTAAGTAAAGTTGATCCAGCTCTCCAAATCCTGTTGCATTATTTCCTTTTGTACTCACAGGCTGTCCAAAACCCTGTTCATTGGTTCTGCTGCCTTCTTCCTGTGGCCAATGACCTGAGGGAGAAGAGAGGCCCACATTCAATGTATGGTATAATTTTTCCCACAGCCAGGATCAATGGGTCCAGAATCAAGGAGTGGAAAAGGAAAAAATTTCACTCATTATCACTCCCTGTGACACACTAGGAAAATGTTTGCTTTCTGTTCTTGCAACTTTAAGTATGGCTAGCCTAGAAGTTTTGATTCCAGGGGGAGAAGTGTTCCTGCTAAAAGGCACAACAAACATCCCATTAAACTGGAAGTTCAAACTTCCACTTCCCCCTGGCCACTTGGGGCTTTAATGCCCATAAACCAATAGGAATAACTAGGTTAGGGTGGGGTGATCATTTCAGAGAAGATTGCTTCTCCATAATGCAGGAAATACAGAATGACTAATAGAGGTGGTAGTTATTAATACCAGTTAAGGTCATGTGACCAGTTGCAGAACCAATGATTATAATTGACATGAATATTTCTGTCATTTTTTGGTAAGAATGTCTTTGTACAGATACATGTTTCTTTCCTCAATTTATCATGTAAAATAACATTACTTAAGAGAATATCAGTGATTATCATGTACGTTTGAGATACTGAAAGCAAATGTTTCAAGGGATTTGCTACCTATTCTAAAATTTATAATGTAGTTGTGGTTGTACAAGGGATAGTTATATCACATTAAACATCTTTATGACTTAGCTATTGGTTTCATTTGGAAATTAAGTATAACATAAAGAGATATGATGTCTATCAAGTTGACAAGGGGTAGGCTTGTGATCGCTACGTGTCAACTTGATCACATCTGGAATTAACTAACGCCTAAGAACACCTATGGGCTGAGAATATCTATGAGGAACATTTTTAACAGATGTCCCTCAACAAAGGAATGGATTCAGAAGATGTGGTATATTTACACAATGGAATACTACTCTGCAATTAAAAACAATGAATTCACGAAATTCCTAGGCAAATGGTCAGAACTTGAAAATATCATCCTTAGTGAGGTAACCCAATCACAAAAGAACACACATGGTATGCAAGCACTGATAAGGGGATATTAACTCAGAATTTCAGAATACCCTAGACACAATTCGCATATCAATAGAGTTCCAAGAAGATGGAAGGAGAGACCCCTGGTCCTGGAAAGACTGGATGTAGGGGAATGCCAGGACAGCGAAGCAAGAGGGGGTTGAATGGGGAAAAGAGGGAGGGAAGGGGGTTTATGAGACTTTCGGGGAGTGAGAAAACAGGAAAGGGGAAATCATTTGGAATGTAAATAAAAAAACTTAGAAAATAATAAATAAATAAATAAATAAATTGAAGTAAAAAGACCCTTTCCCTCCCCCTATTTTGAAAACAGTTTTTTCACAAAAATATATCTGAATATGATTTCTCCTCCCTCAGCTCCTTCTAGTTCTTCCTCACCTTCCTTCCCAGCCAGTTCTACACCTTTTCTGCTTCTCATTAGAAAACAAACAGGCTTCTAAGGGATAATAATAAAATAAAATAAAATAAAATAAAATAAAAACACATTTAAATTGAATAAACAAACACAAGGAAAAGAGCTCAAAGGAAATCACAAAAATCAGACCCATTCATTTGCACAGATAGGAATCCATAAAAACACTAAACTAAAATACATAAAGGATCTGGTGTAGATCTATGCAGACCCTGGACATGCTGCCCCAGTCCCTGTAAGTTCATATGCCCATTGATCCTGCTGATTTAGTGGGCCTTATTTTGTTGGTAGACCCCACTACCTCTGGCTCTTACACTCTTTCTGTCTTCTCTGCAGGGTTCCCTGATCCCTGAAAGGAGGGATTTGATGGAGACATCCCATTTAAGGCTATGTGTTCCAAGGTCTCACACTCTCTACATGTCTGGCTGCAGGTATCTGTAATTGCTCCCATCAAATGCAGGAGGAAGCTTCTCTGATAATGGTTGACCAAGGCAACCATATGTGTATGGCAGAATGGGAAGACTCACTTTCAATGTAGATCCTTTGAGGTGGGAAGATGTCTTAGTCATTGTCCTATTGCCATGAAGAGGCAACAAACCAAGGTAAGTCTAAAGAAAGAAAGCATTTAATTTAGGGTTTGTTTACTGAATCAGAGGTTTAATCCATTATTATCATGGCAGGGGGCATGGTGACAGGCAGGTACGATGCTAGAGAAGTGTCTGAGTGCTACATCTTTTTTTTTTTTTTTTTTGGTTTTTCGAGACAGGGTTTCTCTGCGTAGCCTTGGCTGTCCTGGAACTCACTCTGTAGACCAGGCTGGCCTCGAACTCAGAAATCCACCTGCCTCTGCCTCCCAAGTGCTGGGATTAAAGGCATGCGCCACCACCGCCCGGCTGTTGAGTGCTACATCTTAATCAGCAAGCAAAAGAGACATTGGACTGGCCTTGGGCTTTTGAAACCTCAAAGTCTACCCCCAGAGACACAGTTTCTTCAACAAGGCCAAACTTACTCCAACAAGACCACACTTCCTAATTCTTATAATCTTTTCATGAGCATTTGAGGGACAATGCTATTCAGAAGCACCTTTGCTTAATCTGGGAACATCTTATGTGGGCAGCCTACATAAAGTTCACGGAAGAAGGAAGCTTTTGCTCTTTCTTTGACTATTTGCTCTCATTGGCAAGTTCATTCCTTCAATGGCATTGAAGCCCTGCTTTTTGAGGATTTCAGGAAATACTGAAGACCAGCTGAGACATCTAGCTTCATGGACTGAACGAAAATCAAATTCTTGAATCTTCCATTAGTAAACAGTCATTGCTGAACCAGCTGGGTCACAGCTTATAAACCATTCTAATAAATCCTCTATCTATCTATCTATCTATCTATCTATCTATCTATCTATCTTTCTTTCTTTCTTTCTTTCTTTCTTTCTTTCTTTCTTTCTTTCTTTCTATCTATCTATCTATCTATCTATCTACCTACCTACCTACCTACCTATCAATTTATCCATTTATCTATCTATCCATCCTATCATCTATCATCTATCTATCTGAAATATATAACATATATAATACATATATATTATACAATTATATCTATAATTGCATATATAATATATAAAATCATATTAGTTCAGTTTCTCTAGAGAACCCTAATTAATACAGATTAAATGACCAGTTACTACTAATCTATTCTGATATTTCAACTCATGTATTTAGTTCTATGAATGACGTTTATTCAGTTCTACCCTGTAGGTCAAGGCTATTTTCTCACATTTACTATGAGTGGTAGGTTTTATCTATGTTGGGAATAAAATGTCTCAAGGAATCTGACACACACAAATACAGTGTTATATAATGCTTAAATGGCCTGGATTTTATCCTTGAAGCTACAATGTATGAACTTGAATATATTACTTTACTATAGGGCCTGTAGGGCCTGTGCATCTGTCTACAAGTGAAGGTGATAGTGCATGAGAAGAGAGGATGAAAGAGTCTTTTAACTGCAAAGAACTCCAGAAAGATAGGCAGCTATACTGTTAATATATTCCTCAAGCCTGAAATCAGACACATAAATTATGGGCATGTTTTATGCGATCTGCTGGTAGAGGGACTATTCCACTTTATTTTCCTTCTTATGGTACTGAGAGCAGAACCTAGAATTTGCCAATAGCACTCTGATAGTGATCTGTATTCCCACATGGTTACACCCACCTTTAAAGCTTTGGTTTCCTTACAGTGGTCCTGGCCCTTGCCATTCTCTCTTTGCATCAGAAGACTGGAGACCAACAGTCTTCTTGTTGGCTTTGGACAAACAACAACAACAAAACCTTAGTCATAAAGCTCAATCCTCTGTCTGCTCATTTTTGGCAGTGATCATAGCAGATACATGTACACTTGGTTTAACTAGCTTCCCCTAGTAGGTCCAGCTTCTGCTGCCAGAGACCAGAATCTTAATGCAGTACAGTGGTGACTGGGATCTCAGTATCCACCATGGCCACTGGTAGCACACCTGCATATTCTCTTGTGTTGCTTCCAGCCACTGTGACTTGATCTCAATGGCAAAACCAACCAAACAATATAGAAATGGTGTGTTACTTTGCAAAACAAAGCCATTGTGGAATTCTCACTCTGCCCTATTCTTTCATGGTTTGTGCACTCTAAGAAGATCCAGATTCCTGCAGCCTGAAGATACTCAAACAATCCCATGCAAAGAAACTTGAGCAACCTCAACCACCATCATGAACTTGTCAGTAATATGATAGAACCCTTGGAAACAAGGGGTCTCTAAACACAGCTAGCTTCAGATGAAGCCCAGGCCAACATACTTACTATTGCCTTACTGGAACATCTGGAACGATGTCCAGTATATCATCCACCCCAGGATAACCTGACCCAACCAACCACATGTCATATCTCCCAGAAGACCTAGAACCAGACCATCCACTATGGGAGATCCTGAACCAGAATCTCCTACTATACTACCCCTGGACATCTGGCCTGGAGAAGCTATATGTCTTAAGTGTAAACTTCCCCTTGAAGCTCAATCTTTAATTAATTCACATTTGGATAGATACTTCTTTCAAGATGTTAAATGCTTTTAAGACAATCCTGTTGGTACATGCTACATCATAAGCCTCCAGTACCCCAGATGAACTTCCGTCAAGCAAATGCTAAATCTCTTGTGTTTTTGTCATTACTATGAACTTAGGCAGGGAAGCTTCCCAGTTACTGGCTCCTCTAAAGTACTGTAATAAACTCTGTCTCCATTTCCCCAACTCAACAAGTATCCTATAATGTCTGTGAAGTTCCTAGGACCATTCATAAGTTTTGGATACTAAAGAATAAAAACAACAAGCAGTTTTCACGGAACATGAAGTTCCAATAGTCTCATTAAAAAGTCACAACCATCACTACTGTTGAGTATTGTTACCAGGAGGCAAATCTTGATAAGGTAGTCAGAGGAAGCCAGATAGGAAGAGCTCATCTAGCACAGAATGGTCCAGGGTTTCATTAAAATCTCCCTGCATTTGCACTGTCTGCATGGAGATCCAGCTCCACGCTACCTCCTCTATTGTAACTCTTGAAGAAGAAAGCATGATTGTCTGGAACTGGTTCTAATGCTTTGTCCTAATTCAGCTCCCAAAGTCAAGCTTCCTGACATGAAGGTCCCTGTCACCAGCTGGCTTCAATTGGTAATAAAGAATTGCTGTACTGCCAATACCTGAGCCAGGGAGACAGACACAGGACTTTTAGATTGAGCAGGCAAGGGACTGGGGGAGAGAGGAGAGACAGAGAATCATCATGACAAGGAAGCAGAAAGATGAAACTTAAAGGTATATAAGAGGTATATATATAGGGCCACTTTCCAAATTGGATATAGGGGAGCAGAGATGAAATACAGATTTTGAAAAATGTCAACTCAGGAATACCAGAGGGGAGTGTTTGCCAGCCTCAGGGGAGATTTAGAAGTGCCCAACCATTGAGCTAATCAAGGCATTTCAAAATGTGTGTGTGTGTGTGTGTGTGTGTGTGTGTGTGTGTGTGTTTCATTTGTGAATTCAGAGAGCTCTTGGGCAGGTGTAGTGTGCATGCATCTGTACAGAGCCAAAGCAGTTTAACTAATTCACTGCTACACCTGATGATGTGAAGCATAGTGGACTCGGTTTCCCTTGTGGCTTGGGGATCTTGGAATCTGAGTATATTGTGTAAATGACTTAAACTTAATGTGGCTGCTTCCTCATCAACTAAGTGTAGTTATCTTAGGATAAAAACTAAGTTAATTTGTGCATGATATTTCAAATGATGTCTATCAAGATATTATTTGTTATCATTTATTCAATCGACCCTCTCCAAATTGACATGAGATTCTAAGAGACTCAAGAGAAAACTGTGCCCTCTTCAGGGCATATTGACACACATGCTGGGATGTTCTATGAAATATCCCATGTAAGCTTGTGTGTTTACACACTGGGACCCCAGATGATGAAGCTAATTTAGAAGACTGTGCAACCTTTAGGAGGTAGGGTTAGGTTGGAGAGAGTGAGTCACTGCAAGGACAAAATCCTGCATCTGAACTGAAGACATACAGGTCATTTTTTACATCGCCTGCTTCCCAAAGCAGGATGGTCTAACAAGTATCCACATGCCATTTGCACTGCAGTGGGTATTATAAGTTATTTGGAGATTATTTGACTCATGTGGGAGGCAGTTTATAGTTATATGCAAATACTGTGCTGCCAGTTTGTACAGACTTGAGCATTTCAAGTCTGGGTATTACTAAGAGTGGAATCAATCATCTGTAACTACTCAAGTGACAGTTCTACTCAAAATAATGAAAACTTTTGGGGGTCGTGTCTTAGCTAAGGTTTCTATTGCTATGAAGAGACACAATGACCACAACAACTCTTTTAAAAGAAAACATTTAGTTGGGTCTGGCTTACTGTTTCAGAGGTTTAGTCCATTATTGTCATGGTGAGAAGCATGGTGACATACATGCAGACATGGTGCTGGAGAGGTCACTGAGAATTCTACATCCAGATCAGTAGACAGCAGGAAGAGAAACTGAACCCCTGGGCCCAACATGGACATTTGAAATCCCAAACCACCCCTGCCCCAATTATACCTATTCCAGCAAATGTCCTAATCCTTTCAAATAATGCCATCCCTGTAAGCCATTTTCCTTCATGCTACCACATTTAGGTCCTTTTTCAGAAGGATCTACAGCTTTTTACAAGGCTAACTGAATACTAGGAGTAAAGAAACAATTAGACTTTCCTAGAAACGATTATATTGGATACTGGTTCTGAATTGACACTGATTCTGGGAGATCCCAAGAAATATTATGGCCCTCTAGTTAAAATAGGAGCTTTTAGAGGTCAAATGATTAATGGAGTTTTGGCTAAAATTCAACTCACAGTAGGTTCAGTGGGTCCCCAAACTCTTCCTGTGGTTATTTCCGCAGATATACTTAGAAGTTGGCAGAATTATCACATTCGTTCCCTGACCTGTGGGGTGAGGGCTATTATGATTTAAAAGGCAAAATGGAAGCCTTTACAGTTGTCTCTGCCAAAGAACACAGTAAATTAAAAACTCTGGAGGAACTGCAGAAATTAGTGCCATCATCATGGAGTTGAAAGATGTAGGGATGGTGGTTCCCACCTCATCTCCCTTTAGCCCTCCTATCTAGCCAGTACAGAAGATAGATGGATCTTGGAGAATGACAGTTCATTATCAAAAACTCAGGTAGTGACTCTGATCACAGTTGCTAGACTAGATGTGATATTTTAACTTAAGAAAATTGACACATATCTTGGTACATGGTAAGTAACTATTGATCTAGCAAAGGTCTTTTTCTCCATAGCTGTCCATAAGCATCATTGAAAGCAATTTGCTTTCAGTTGGCAAGGTCAGAAGGATACCTTTACAGTTTTATCTCAAGGATATATTAACTCTCCTGTCCCAAGTCATAACTTAGTTAGAAGGGTTCTTGATTATCTATCTCTTCCACAAAATATTACATTCATGCACTATGTCAATGACATTATGCTGATTAGACCAAGTGAGCAGGAGATAACAACCACTTTGCATGCACTGGTAACACATATGTGGGTTAGAGGATGGAAAACATATCCAACCAAAATTGAAGTGAATTTCCCAGGAATCCAGCAGTGTGAAGCATGCAGAAATATTCCTTCTAATATGAAGGGTAAATCATTGTGCCTTGTTCTATCCTACCACCAAGAAAGAAGCACAATGTTTAGGGGTCCTATTTGGATAGCACATTACTCAGTTGGGTGTATTACTCCAGTGTATATACCAAGTGACTCAGAAAGTTGCTAGCTTTTTGTGGGGCCTGGAACAGGAGAAGTCTCTTCAACAGGTTCAGGCTGCCTTGCAGGATGCTCTACCACTTGGACTACCTGATGATACTTGAGGTGTCACTGGAAGATAGGAATGTTGTTGGGAGCCTTTAGCAGAACCCTGTAGGTGAACAACAGAAGAGACCTTTGGGATTTTGGAGTCAACCGTTATCATCCTCTACAGACAACTATTCTCCATTCAGAAGACATCTCTTTGCCTGCTATTGAGTCTTAGTGGAAACTACCTTTGACAATGGGCCACCAAGTCACCATGTCACCTGAGCTGTCCATGATGAGCTGGGTGTTATCTGACCCAGCAATTAATAAGTAAGAAATTCAGCAATCTATTGTCAAATAAAAGTGGTATATACATGATTGGGCCCAATCAGGCCCTGGTGGTACAAGTAAGTCACAAGAAGAAGTTTCCCAAATACCTATGGATTATCTACCTGTCACAATGCCACCTGCTGCCAAAAGTGCACCTATAGCTGCATGGGGTATGTCTTATAATCAGTTGATTGAGGAAAAAAAGATTAGGACCTGGTTTACTGATGGTTCTGCAAGCTATACAGGTACCACCCAGAAGTGGACAGCTGTAGCATTGCAACCCTTTCTGAAATAACCCTAAATTATGTCAGGGAAGGGTGATCTTCACAGTGGAAAGAACTTCTGGCAGCACACATGGTATGACATTTTGTTTGGAAGGAGAAATAGCCAGATGTGTGACTGTTCACTGATTCAGGGGATCTAGTCTATGAATGGGCTGGATGATCAGGGACTTAAAAAGAGCACAATTGGAAAACTGGCTAGAAAGACATCTGGGAAAGAAGTATGTGGATTGATCTCCTGAAATGGATGAAGAATGTGAAGATACTTATGTACCATGTAAATCCTCATGAAAAGGTGACTTCAGCTGAGGAGGAGTTCAATAATCAAGTAAACAGGATGACTGATCCTGTAGGAAATCTGCCTTTTCTCCAAGACATTCTTATCATTGCCTACTTGTCCCATGAACAAAGTTCCCATGATGGCAGAGATGGGGGTTATGCATGGCCTTGACAACATGAACTACTACTCACCAAGGCCAGCCTGGCTATAGCTGATGTTGAATATAAAACCAACATCTGCAGACTTACGGAATAACTTCTTCACCATCATGATATTTCACACAGTATTGCTTCTAATCAAGGAACTCATTTCACAGCCAGAGAAGTATGACAGTTGATCCATGATTGTGGAATCCACTGTTCTTACCATGCTTCCCACTATCCTGAAGCAGCTTGCCTGATAGAAAGATGGAATGGCCTTTTAAAGATATAGTTATAGTGCTAGTGAGGTAGTAACAGTCTAGATGGCTGGGGCAGGGTTTGAATCAGCATCTAATATAAGGCATGATTTTTCCCATAGCCAGGGTCTACAGGCCCAGGAATCAAGAGTTGGAAAGGGAATAGATCTGTTACTATCACCTCTAATTATCCACAAGGAAAAAAATTGCTTTCTGTTTCCACAACCTTAAGCATGACTGGCCTAGAAGTTTTGGTTCCAGAGGGGAGAACACTCTTGCCATGAGCTACAACAAACATTCCATTGAATGGGAAGCTCAGATTTCTCACTGGCTACTTTGGGTTTCTAATGCCCCTAAACCAAGGAATAACTGGGTTAGAAGGGGTGATTGATCCAGATTACCATGAGGAAATTGGATTGCTTCTCCACAAAGAATATAAGAAAAATTATGTTTGGAGTGCAGGAGAGCCCTTAGGGCTTTTATTGTTGTTATTGTGTCCTGTGATTACAGTCAATGGGAAGCTACAACAGCTTAATCCAGGCAGGATGGCAAAGGGCACAGTACCCATCAAGAATGAAGGTATGGATCACTTTTCTAGACAAAAAGCCAAGACCTGTAGGTTCTTGCTAAGGGTAGTTATAAATATCAGTCAAGGTTACATGAACAGTTGCAGAAAGGAACATTGCAATTGACTTCCGTGTTTCTGTTGTATTTTAAGAATGCATTTGTACAGATATCTGTGTTTTCTTTTAATTTCTTTATCGTGTATTGTAACATCAGAATATCAATTGTCATCATATTTAAGTTTGAAATACTAAAAGAATGTTTCCCAAGAGACACTGCCACCCATTCTAAATTTATAATACATCTTCAGTTGTATGAGGAATAGTTGTATCATGGTAGATAGACATAATTAGTTAAGTATATAATGGCTATTTACACCCAGTTAAATACATGATGTGTTTGATATTATGTGTGGGATAATTAATATTATGTTCAGGTGTTATTATGACCTCGTTATTACCTTCATTTTGGAATCAATAATTACATGAGGAGATATGATTATGTGTCAAGTTGACAAGGGGTAGACTTGTGATAGCTATTCTTAGTTGCCAACTTGGCTACATCTGGAATGAACTACAATCCAAAAAACAAGAGCACACATGAGAGCTTTTCTGCTTTGTTTGAAGGGGTAAATCCACTTCTAGTCTAGACCTTTGAGGTAGGAAAACATGTCACTTTAATCCAGATCTTGAGACAGGAAGATACACCTTGAACGTGGCCTATAATGTCTGCTGGAAGCCCATGTAAGGACATGGAAGAAGGAAGATTTTGCTCTTTCCCTGATTGCCCTCAGCTTGCTAGCAGGTTCATTTCTTCACTGGCATCAGGGCCTATTTATTCAGGACTCCAGCAGATACTGCAGACCTGCTGAGACATCCAGTTTTGTGGACTGAGCAAGTATTAGTTGGACTTTCTGCTCACAGCTACCCATTGTTGGATTAGCTAGACTACAACCTATAATTCATTTCAATAAATCCCGTGTGTGTGTGTGTGTGTGTGTGTGTGTGTGTGTATGAGAGAGAGAGAGAGAGAGAGAGAGAGAGAGAGAGAGAGAGAGAGAAGGGTGTGGGTGTATATATGTGTGTGTATTCACACACACATATGGATAGAGAGATGGGGGATTCATTCTATAAATTTTGTTACTCTAGAGAATTCTGACTAGTAACTATGGGGCAGGCTTACTAGAAATATGGCTCAGTGGTTTAGAGCACTGTCTGTTCTTCCAAATGACCAGGGTTCTATTCCTAACAACCACATGGAGGTTTGTAAGTATCTGTCGCTCCAGTTCTAGGGCATCCAACACCCTCTTCCGGCCTTTGTGAGCAAAAGGCAAGTATGTCTACACAGACACACATGCAGGTAAAACACCCATACAGATAAAACAAAAAGTTAAAAGACACTTAAAGAATAAAAAGCTAACATTCAAAAGAGCTCATAAAGAATAACTTGAGGGAGAGTAAATAATGTTAATGAGACTTCCAAAAATGTTGTTATGAACATGGTCTCCAAAAGTCTTATGTTGAAATTCTGGACCCTAACACAGGACCTTTATAAAATCATGGGGTCATGAAAGTGGAGCCCTCACAGATGGGATTGGTGTTCCCATAATCAGAAGCCAGGGGAATGCTCCTGTCCCTTTTCTGCCTCTGAGGGACACAAAGAAATAAGACTGCAGAGCTTTGCAGAAAACTCTCATCTGAGCCTCATATGCTGGCCCCTTTATCTCAGACTTTTTCCTCCTGTTTTTGTAAACCACCAAGTCTTTGGTGCTTTGTTATAGCAGAGAAAACTGATTTAAAAGTTCAGGGAAATTGTTACTTGGTAGGAAAAATGGAGAACAGATAACTGCCCAGTGTCAATACTCATCTGTAGCTCTAGAGAGGTACTGCAGCTGCCTCAAAAAGGTTGTTTGGAGTGGAGCACATCAATATATTGTGGGGGGGAGCAGGGTTGAGTTTTAAGTATATACATGCATACATAGAAACTTTAGCAAAGACTAAGACCCTAGAGTATGGAAGAGGCAACTTGTTTCAGTGGGTAGTGAAATAGACAGGTGGTTGTGCAGAAAAGCCAGACATCAGAAAATGTTCTCCCAGAAGGGCAGGCTCCAGGAAAGTCCAGAAATGAAGAAGCAAACAGGAGCTAGATCCTTGAGGAAGGAAAAACAAAAGAAGAAACTGCCACAATATTCAGATAAGAGTCACAGGGAACAACAGATAGAGTGCTGGGGAAGACTGTGGTCCCTGGAGCTTGGTCCAGGTTGCCTAGATACTCAGCTGGATGCTTAAAGGATGTGAATGGAATATAGAGGATGCTAAAATTAATTAACTTAAGGTCTGTTGTCTGCTTCCAGTCACCACAGAGAGTGATCTGGGAGCTGTTCTGTCACCAGAGGGAAGCGTGAAGAACTCAGGACATTTTTGCAAGACACTTGAAGAGCATGTTGGTCTAACTCACCTCGCCACAGTCAGGAATACTTCTTTAGAAATATACCCTTGGACACTGTGAGGATGGAGAGCTTGATTGGTAAGTATATTTTAAAGGTGTAGTGTATGCAGATGAAAAGACTGCAAGTCACTGGCAACACTAAAGGAATGTTAACATGTGCTTCTAAGGAAACATGTGTGTGTGTGTGTGTGTGTGTGTATGTGTGTGTGTGTGTGGTGTGTGGTATGTATGTGGTAGGTTTATGCATATGTGTAGTGTGTGTGTGTGTGTGTGTGGTGTGGTGTGTGTGTGTGGTGTGTTTGCACTTATGTGTAATATGTGTGTGATAATGGTGTAGAAGGAAAAATCATGACCTTGAGAGGGAATGTGGAAATGTAAAAGGGGCCAAAAGGAAGAGAGAAAGGGAGGTGATACATACAGAGTATATTCATGTAGGGATGTCTCAAAAAACAAAAATAAACATTTTAAAGGTGTTACAGACAGCATATAAGTGAAATAATGAATTTAAAAATTATGTACAAGAATCATACAATAAAAGGTATAAAACCTAACACATTTGTGGCTTGAGTAATGTTAATAAATTGTATGAAGTATATCACTGTTGGATCTGAAGAGATGGCTCAGCAGTTAATATCACATACTGCAAAGGACCCAAGTTCAGGTCCCAGCACCTGAGGGGTGACTCCAAAATGCCTGTCATTTTAGCCCTAGAAGCATATGACACCTTTGACCTCCTCAACTGCCTTCTAAAGTACTCATATACACACACACACATACACAGTTAAAATAGCAAAAGTACATGTTTGTCTTAATTAGGGTTTTATTGCTGTGAAGAGACACTATATCCAAGGCAACTTTTCTAAAAGCAAGTATTTATTGAGGCTGGCTTACAGTTTCAGAGATTCAGTCCATTATCATCATGGTGGGAAGCATGGCATCATCCAGGCAGACTTGGTGCTAGAGGAGCCAAGAGTTCAAAAGGCAGCAAGGAGGAGTTTTCTCTTCCAGGCTGGGTGGAGCTTTAGCATAGGACCACAAAGCCCACCCCCATAATGACACATTTCCTCCAACAAGGCCACATCTATTCTAACAAAGATGCACCTCTTCATAGTGCCACTAATGAATCTATGGGGGCCAACCTATTCAAACCACTAAAATGTTCAAATACATTATCACAATAAATATTTGATATCAGTATTTATGAACAGTCTCTTTCATCTACTGTACCTTCCCTATTCAGGTCATCTAAATCAGCAGGTGACCTTCCTTTAGGGTTTTCTACATTCTGGGGTTGATGTGGATATACACAGGAGCTAGAGTAGCCCCTGCCAGAGTCACAGAAGTTCTACACACAAAGGGGCAGGGAGGAGCTCTACTGTGATGACTGCAACCTGTTGTGATTGGACTAGTGATAACCATGACCTGTTATGATTGTGTGGTTGTTTCATATGTTGGTCTGGTGTAATGGCGTGCAGCAGTACCTGCTAGATCTAAGCTAGATCTTCAGCATTGCAAGGCAGAAAGCTCTCACCATATGCCAATCAGACTCTAGTTGAGCACTTAAAGTAAAATTATGCAATCACCAATTAAGGAAAATGATAGTGGCTTCTGTGTAATGAGAGGGGTAAATAGTATTTGTGTGAGTGATCTGTGGTAGAAAATAAAAAAAAAATAAGGAGAAAGATGTAGCAGGGAGGGAGGGATTCTCCTAGTGCAAGCCATGTTTTTGACATACTGACTCTCTTCAGAGAAGTATGCAATACCAGTTAACATCAGTGGGGTTGACTTTGGATGGGGTTGAGCAAATAAGAAACCTTGCTGCTTGGGGAGTTTCGGTAGCTGTGGGTTAAATCTACCTGATACTTATAAGCACAAGCATGAATACACAAAGTGGATCCCTGTGAAATACAATTTCCCAGAATCCACTTAATTCTGACTTCTCTTTAAGGTGCTTTCACAGGTCTATTATTTCCTACACAAGGAGAATAACTTGAACTAATGATTTTCTTCCTTTGTTTAACTTGATATTTACTAATGAAAATGGGCTTACAAGGGAAAATGGAGGAGTTAATTCAGTCATGTGTGCAGTGTTTGGTCCCAAAAGTTTGTGGGATGTCAATGGAGACCGTGTTGAGACTCATATTTTCTTCCCTGAGCCATGAAGCTTCACCCACAGATGCCAGTTCTTACCTTTAGCTAAATCTTTCTCTTCATATTTGGCTTCATGAATCCACTTTAGAGATGAAAAATCTTCAGTAGTGATATAACTAAAATATTTTCAATTGCATTCTGATAGTGCAATTAATTAATTAAAACACTGTTCATACATCAGCATTCTTCTACTGGGTGGGCTTTTTGTTGTTGTTGTTACCCTTTTGAAACTGGGTCTTGTGACAATGCAGCTGAAGGTGATCTTGAACTTGAGACTCTTCTCGCCTCAGCATCCCAAGAGCTGGAGTTAGGGTTGGACACACTATTCCACTTGGTTCGTCCAGGTTAACAAACTTCTCTGGATATATGAGAACTGTGGCATGATTTTCCCTGTCCAATTACATTAATGCAGAAGAGGTCTGTGATTGGACAGGGAAAAGTGGGTGGAGCTAAGAGTGGTGGAGAGCCAGAGCTTCCTGAAGGGTAGAGGAGAACCAAGATGGCTTTGGACGTGTACCTGTGTGACAGTTACCAGCCTCAAGTAGCTATGTTTTCACAAGGTTAGAAATATTGGGATAAGGCTTTTATCATTATCAATTGGCTCAAAAATTATTGTATTGACATCTTGTAAATTGTGATAGTATTTATACATAAATCTGATTGGTTAATTAAGCCTTAAGAGTCTCGATTCTACAGGGTAATTAGGTGTTGAGGTGGCAGATCTTGGGGTGTGGGGGGCATTGTGTGGACGTGGGAGGTATTCGGGACTCCCGTCACCAGAGTGATGGCCTAGCAGGGGCTAGAGAGTTGGCAGGTCAGCACCACTGCCTGAGAGATGGCCCGGTGTGGGCAGGAGAGCTGGCAGGTCATTTTTTAATATTTTCTGCAATAGAGAACAATGTAATGTACTGCAGGAAAGATCAGATCTCTTCCTTTCTGTCTCTTTTGCCTTTTCCCCATCTTGTAACTAAATCAACTAAAAACAAGAGGACAAGTATGTGAAGACCTTTACAAGTAAGTAAATTAAGTTCTGAGCCAGAAATTGAACCCATGGTGATAATATTGATATTATATTATAATATTAATGCTGTTGTTAATATTACTAAAAAGGCCATGAGACTAATAGGCACACTGTAGAAGCCATGGCAGGAGGGTCCTCAGGGCTTGCTAGGTAGCCAGTTCAGCTGAACGAATGAGCCCCAGGCAAGGAGAGATCCTGTCTCAAAAAATAAGGTAATGAAATCTGAGGCACAAACACTCACGTAGTCTGGACTGTACACACACACACACACACACACACACACACACACACCATACATTCACATACACATTCTCACACACACACACAGAGCATGCATTTATATATACACATTCACACATGCACCCCTTACTCCTCCACACACATACAAACACCTCAGCACATGCACCCCTCAACACACACATTCCTCAACGCGCGCACGCACACACACACACACACACACACACACACACGCACACACACAGAGCATATATTCATATACATATATTCATGCATATATCCCTACCGCCCCCACACAGACTCACATACATGCACCTCACCACATGTACTCCCCACATTCCTTAACACACATATTCCTCAACACACACACACACACACACACACACTCATGCATGCATACACATACACTTACGAAATCCATATGTAATAAGCTTCAGATGTCTTCAACAAAGAACAGAATCTTTGTAAAGCATCTGCTACCACACATTAACAACAATTGAGCCAATTGTTCCCAGGGAAAGGTACTAGTAACCTGAAAGGCACTGGGCTCCTTGATTTCCTCCTACCCCAAAGCACTTCCCCCACTGTTCTCTGGTCTTCTCTCCCCTAACAGCCTTGCTGGCTGCATAGTTACACTGGGTGACTATTGACCTATTTGAACAGTCTAGCAGAGGACCTCAAACTAAGTGTTTAGGGCATTTTTCTCTCCTAAAGCTCCTTTCTCTCCCAAAGCGTCATTTGAAATGAATGGGTCTTACTGGGAGTTTCTGGATGGTTCTTGATACACTAGCAGCTATGGAATTAGGAATATAAATGACTCTCTTACTGTTGGCATTCAAACCTTAAAGAACAGAGTTACAAATCAAACAGTTTACAACAGCAGCTGAAAGTGTGTCTGGCCTTGGATGCAAGGGCAGGAGGCTAGCTCTCAGAGCCCTCAGGATTCTGCTGGGTCCCAGAGGAAGGAGGGTATAATGACTAAATGGATTACGTCACACTTAATCTCTCAGTGGGTTTGGTTTCCTAAGCATTTGTGGATGGCACCATTTGGAACATGCTTTGAATTGCAGATGTTTTATAGCGTGTGTACTATATTTAGCGTGTTACTTTAGGAAACAAAAGATGTTTACGAACTACATGAAGCAGGAGGATTGAGGGGCTGGGAGTGAACCTCCATCACCAAGACATTTGTTTTCCAGGACTTGAGTTCCATATCTGAATCTGTAAGAAAGAGGTGGAAGTGGTGGGTCTCAGCACAGTTGTGCTGAAGAGGTGGAGACAGACAGATCTCTGTGGATGGATGGTCAGCTAGTATAGTCCACTTGGTTAGTTTTAGGCCAGCGAGAGACCCTGCCTCACCAAAAACAAGATGGACAGTATTGGCAGTATTTTTTTTTTAACCATTTTATTGGGCTCCTATATCTCTTACCCTTCCAACCTTTTTTCCATCCTGATCCCTTCCAACCCCAACACTAGGTAGGAGAGAAAGAATGGTAGAAGAGAAAGGGTTCATAGACATCTTAGATTACTTCCTGCTAATTAGGGTCATTGTCTTCCTAGGAGCAAGATCAATCCTCAGAGTCAGGGTATCTCCAGATTCTTCTGGTCAAACAGCAACAACAGAAAATAGGAGCAACAGCCTTCTCAGAGTGCTCGAGGCTCTCTTGGGACTCTGATGTTTATACCCTCAGAGGCCCCAGAATTAAACCATCAGCAGCTGGCAATGATCACGCCCCTGCTAGTGCACAACACAAATCATAATCACCTGTTGTGCGGCAGCCTCTGATCCCATACCTGGGATTAAAGCAAAAATATATTCACATAACATAACTGAGTTTTTATAGAAACCAAAACTCTCGCTACAGGACAATGTCAGAGAAACAATAGCAGAGTTGTCCTCTGACCTCTGTGCACATACATATATGTGCGTATGAATAAGCACAGAGAGGGGGGTGAGAGAGAGAGAGAGAGAGAGACAGAGACAGAGACAGAGAGAGAGAGAGACAGAGAGAGAGAGAGAGACAGAGAGAGACAGAGACAGAGAGAGGCAGAAGAAAAAGAGCATCACTCTTTACTGTGGAGGGGTGAAGGCTAGTCCCCATGCAGTAGCAGGAGAGGCTAGGGGATGTTAGATCAAAGAAGGTGATTTTTTTGGCATGTATATAGTTTTTTTTTTCCCTGCAAAGTGTAAAGTGAACTCACTCCATCAGTAAAGGAGAAGGGAATAATAAAGTATCCCAAGAGTGGAAAAGGTTTTAAACAGAGGAAAAGTGGGCCAGGGCCTAATTGAGAAGGGTCATGAATAACAGCAGAAACCCAGTGAATAACTTACAGTCACCTAGCCTCACTGGAGACCTGACACATCAGCTGTTGGCTTTGTAATTAAAACCTTGTTCATAATATTAATGAGGACTGTTTCAATACAGGTGAAAGGCAAGTGCTAATCAAATAAGGAGTAATGGAGTGGAGGAAGCCAAGGTGCAGAAAGGTGTTCGGGAACTGTACACCCAATGCCTTCACCCACCCCACCCCATCCCCACCCCCAGTTCTATTCTTGGGAGTCATTCCTGAAGTCTCTCTCGGAACTTGTCTCACTCAATCTCCTTTGCAAGTTCTGAGCCTACAGTCAGATACACCGGCAGATTCAACCACCCATGGATGGAAAACATCTGAAAATAATCGCATCTGTACCCAACATTGGGCTCCATTCCTTGTCATAAGTCAATGGGCAGTGCATAGAAGCCACACTGACATACCGTGATGATGAAGATGCTTACAGTATGCAGTCACCAGCACGTTATATGCAAACACTATGGCACTTTCATATAACCCCACTCCCACCCCAGAGCGAACCCAGGGACTATGTAGGTTAGGCTAGCACTCTACCCTCAAGCTACATTCCCAGGCCCATCCATAAACTTTAGTAGCTGCAACTGGTCCTGGAGCCAATCCCCCATAGATATCTAAGAATGACTGGACTCACCATGAAGACGGCAAAGGAACTAGAAAAGTGATTTCAGAGGTACACAACACACGACAAAATTGCCAGCATACAAATGCTTAGTACAATCTCAACAGGAGAGCCTGGTGTGTGTGTGTATGGGGAGAGAGAGAGAGAGAGAGAGAGAGAGCCCTAGCTGCACCTTAAATGTTCATTCTAGGACATACACGCTTCACAGTGATTCAGCGTGCTATTTACTTTTCTTGTCACGGTGGAAGGGTTATTTTAGCTCATGGTTCCAGACATACAGTCTGTCACAGTGGGAAGGCTTGGTGGTGGGACTAACTCCTGCTGATTATGGTGGAAAGCTGCTTGCTCATGTTTGGGAATTCAAGAAGCAGAGACAGGTAGGGTGGGGTGCCCTTTCCATCCTTTACACCCTGTTAGGTATCCCAGGTCCCTGCACGGAGCTGCTCACATCCGTGGGTGGTCTTTCCCACTCCGTTTTCCTCTATAGAGCGCCTCTTTTACAAGTTGCAGACATACTCACCATGTGCCTCATTAGCACCCTGCCTAGAGCTAGTCAATGGAGTAACCCACAGGTCACATGCAACCCAGGATAGCTCTGACTTCAGTATAACACAAAAGAATAAACTTATTTTAAAATATTACAATTTTTCTTTTTATAATACTTTTATAACTCAATCGCAAGGTTCTCTTGAGTGTGAACTTTGTAGCTGACAAGGTCATGTTAAATTTTTAAAATGATGGATTCCCCTGGAAAGCTTTCTCATTTCCTTTTTTCCATTTCCTTGTCTTCTTTCTTTCATCCATTCTTTTCTGAGGCAGGGTCTTACTATGTAGACCATACTGGCCTCAAATTCACAGAGATCTGCTCGCAAGGTACTTCTTAATTCATTCAAGACAGGAAATGGGCATGAGCTAGGATAGACAGAGCCTGAGAAAGAAAAATCTAGAGAGAAGAAGCAGTATAGCAAAAGGATAGAGAGGAGAGGGGAGGGGTGGAGAAAGGAGGGGAGGGGAGGAGAGAGAAGGGGAGGGGAGGAAAGAATAGGATGGAGAAGAGAGGAGCCAAGAGGAATTACATCTCCAAAACTAACTCTTAGCAGTCTTGTGGACAGATAGAAGACAGGAAGGATTAGGGTGTTCTCTATGTAGACAGCCAGGCCCAGGTGCCAGGCTTCACCCACTGTATTGAGAACTACAGCCTTCAGAGAGGGGAGAATTCATTAATTTTTATTTCAAACCAAACTTAGGGCAATGTCTGACACAATGTATACTCACTGTGCATTAAGCAAAGAACTCCAGAGTCAGAAAGACAATGTGAGAGAGCCAACAGACTAACAGCCTAGCAAGGACACAGCGCTCTTGTAGCCATTTGTCCTTACAGACCACGCCAGTGTCTGTGATGATCGCTCAGTCTGTGCATTTTAGATGGCATTTAATAGTTTTACTCCTCTCCCTGGAGCCACAGTTAAAGCATGAAGTATCTCCCGCAGCTGATTAGGTTGAACATGTGTTCTGCCATGTTCTAAGAGGTCGTGGAAACTTCAGGCACTCAGGCCTAGCTGGAGGAAGCCAGTTCCAGGAAGTGCTATGGTAAAGTCTCTAGGTCCTCTCAGCAGAGCGTGGACTCAACCCTCTTCCTTCGCCATGATTGACCAACACCTCAGAGGCCACCAAAGTGCCCCCATGGAGTTAATTATGTTAGTTACATCCAAAATTCTTACTTCTGCAAAGCAGAACAGACAGTGGGCATAACCTTAGTTGTAATGGAGAAATAATGATAATAACTTGAAGATAATGGAGGTTGTAAATCCCCTGAAGTTTCTTGAGTGCTTTTCATCTATAATGGGAAAAGTCACAGATTGCATGTTGCCCATTCAATTCATTAATTGCATGATATGTTTACAATATACCGAATTGTGCATTCTGAGAAGAAGAGCGAGGGAAAGAGATAGAGACAAAGAGAGAAACTTGTTTTCCTTTAGAGCAGGGATTTCAAGGGCATTAGAATAATAACCATTACTCAATCATTCCCATCGCTGAAAGAGTCTATCAGTAAGT
The DNA here is from genome assembly GCA_036184795.1 of Tokudaia tokunoshimensis. Classification (NCBI taxonomy): domain Eukaryota; kingdom Metazoa; phylum Chordata; class Mammalia; order Rodentia; family Muridae; genus Tokudaia; species Tokudaia tokunoshimensis. Next base: position 120,345,684 of record BTHU01000003.1, read on the forward strand.
TTTATGCTGACAGATTTCAAAAGCATGAAATGTCCCATGCACTTTTAAGTTTTGTGAAGTAATCATTTTAATCACAATCTAGAATTCTACATCTCTGTTCTCATTTTACCTTTTAATTCTAAAAGAAAACCCTGGCTGCAGCTGCTGGCTTGTGGGCCATAATTTTCATTCACAACTCTCCCTTTGCATGAATTAAGGCAATGGTTATTACCCCTTTTCCTCCTCTAAAGGTGATTTGATAATCACTGAAAGTAGAATAAAGAATGACTTAGTACTTGGCAGCTTCAACGCCTGTCTTTCCTGTAATTCATATTCATTCATCTAGTTATTGAATGGCCTTATGGAACAACTAGGTCCTGACAGAGGAAATGCTGAAGAAAATATGGCCCTGTGTGGCTTCCAAAGTGTGGGGTCTGTATTGCTAAGTGGGTTAGCGCATGTGCAATGCATAGGGCGGGGAGGGGGGGGAAGATGGCAAGATGGAGTGTTTCCTGGGTGGTTACCTCGCCCGTGGGGGTTACTCAATGAGCCTTACATACAGTAAAGGTGGCCAATGCTAAAACCTCATAGAATGCAATGGAGATCAGTTAGAAGACAATTGTTCTGCAGTAGCATGAGCTACAGTGAGGACTGGAAGTGGTGATTTTACCTGGTGCTAATAAGAGCCAATGAGGAGAAGGTGGCTATAAAAGCATGGTCACAAAGGTGCTTGGTCCCTCAAGGCCATACATGCCCTAATCTCAGCCCTCAGGAGAAGGAAGTGGGAAGATTGGGAGTTTCAGATCATCCCGAGCTGTACAGTGAGAACCTGTCTCAAACAAGGAATGGGGTTGGATTAGTACTGCCAAAATACATTGTATGGGTAAAAAAGTATTCCACTAAGAAAAGAACCAAATCAAATAAAAGGTATTTCAGTGAATGGGGAGATTTCATATAAACAAGAAAAAGAAGAAGGGAGAGTGTGGGTAATGCCGAGTCTTGTGATTTGAGCAGCCAAAGGGAGAATGTACCCAAACAGTGACAGCAATCCAAGAGGAAGAACAGATTTGTGTGGGATGAGGAGATATGTTCATCGAGATTACAATGAAAACACCATGGCACTGCTATGTTACATGAGAGTGTTTTTATAAAAGCAACTCCGTGGCTCTCTGGGCTCGGCTGAGCACATGTCTTTATTCAACACCAGTTACAGAGGAATAGGAATGACTGACAGAAGAGTAGAGGGCACGAGGTTGGTGGGGGGGGAGGGGGGACTTGCGCGGGGGGAGGGGGGGAACACCCCTGTAGCAATATGGATGCATTGGAGAAGGATGGATAAGGAAGAAAGCGTTGTGGTTCGCTGATAAAAACAGAAACACCAAACAGATCCCAACCGTGGTGATAAGGAATCACTAAGTCCAAGGACAAATGCTCCAGAATGACTGCAGAGGTTTGTAAACCTCACAGATCCAAGGCCAGGAATTTTGGAAAGAAATATGCTTTTTGTGGTGGTGGGAGAGAAAGGGGTATCTCAGGACGGGGACAAACAGACAAGGCATCCTTTCTGCCCTCTTATTCTGTCTGACTCCAATTCTTTAGGTGGTGCCAAATCCACTGAGGTTGATGTTCCCCTAACAGTCTGCCAACTCAGGCACCAGTCTCCTCTGGATGTCCCTTCACAGACACTCAGAAATAAGGCTTAACCAACCAACCGTCTTGGCTGATTGTGGTGGTACACCCCTTTCATCCCAGGGAAGGCAGAGGCAGGTGAATCTCTGTGAGTTTGAGGAGAGCCAGGGCTGCACAGTGAGATCCTATCTTAATATAAAAATCCAATCAACCCCTTTCAGCAGCTAACTGGAGTTGCTGCTCTCCTACCATGGCCTTAATTGCTAAATGGTGACATTAATGAAGATAGTGACCATAGTTTTGTGTGTGTGTGTGTGCGTGTGTGTGTGTGCATGCATGCAGACACATGCACACATGTCTCTAAACCGCATTAAAGGGCTCTAAGATAAAAAGCAATTTGCTTTTTCTCTATGCTGATGCTCAACTGACAGCCAAGGGGCTGGTGCCTCTCAAGATCCAGCTGGCAGGTGTATCCAGTGGGGCCGTAAGTCACTACAGCTCACTGCTCCACAGACAGAGTGAAGAAACAAAGCCAGCTTGACTTAATGTCACTGCCAAGGAAAGTACAGAGGTTATTTTTACTAAAAATCTCACAGCTGGGTGTATTTCCTGCTACATAGCTGTGTGAACCCGTTACCTTGGTAACTGTTCAGTGTGCTCTGAGTGGTCAGTTGAACTATACAGTTTTCATGAACACCCTGTCTGGGCGACTAATACAACAGTTACACTTTGTTATCCAGTCTAGGGAGTGTAGTGTAGGTTTCCTCAACAATGAAAGATATATGCCTGTCATTTACAGGAAAACAAGTGGCAATATTTATTGCTGATGGCAAAATATAGGCTTTCAAACTGCAATAAAAGTCTTGGAATAGAGCTGGAGAGATGAGTCAGTGGGTAAGAGCACTTGCTGCTCTTCCCAAGGACTTGATTTAACATCCAACACACACAAGGAAGCTCACAATGATCTGTAACTTCAGTCCTGGGAGATCAGATGCCCTCTTCAGTTACCAGGTGTGAAATTGGTGCAAAACACCCATACATGTTACATTTATCTTGGGATGCTAGTGGCCATCTTTGTCAAAGTGGCCAATATTTTAAAAAAAAATAATAAAAGGCTACATACAAAGCAGTGTATGAAGTAAAGGTTTCTTAATGACATATCATTGTGCCCAGTCCTTATTCTTCCTTCCCTGCTCAGGAAACCCCCTTTCTCTCTCTTTTAAATAAGATTTGTAGGGATCCCAAGATTTGGGTTTTGATTCCTGTCATTCTGTATATTCTATAAGAGAATGTGTCTACCAACCTCAGTGAGTATTTGCCACATCATAAAAATTCAATGTTATGCAATCCTGTCTGGAAAAAAAAATGCCCATCTGAAGTTTAAGATAGAGCAACTGAATTTATTTTAATATGCCAATAAAATATACTGCAATAGTGCAAGACAGATCAACCAGATTTAATTGAATTAGTCAACTAAATGAATCACCGTAAACTCAGATTCCATTTTGAAACTTAAACATTTAAGATGCCTTGGTTGCCAAGTTTTGGTGCAATATAAAGTCAAACATTAATTATTATATGAAAAAAATATTATAAGTCTGTGTGTCTTTTTAAACAACTTGTTGAGCTCAGCTTGGCTGTTGTATATAAATACACAAGAGTGTATTTCCCAGCAGGCAAAGATCCCAGCTGCCTTTTATTACATCTGCTATTAAAGAGATTGCTAAGGGGGGAATACTGAACTCTTCTCATGGTCTTTCCTATTATTGCTTTGGAAAAAAACTTTTATAAAATTACATTATTTATATCAGCATGTAATTGGCTTATGGTTGTTTAAACATAATACATTCACACTCACTGTTTTAATAGGGCAAGTACATTCCCACATGAGCATAGTTTGGAAGCTACATAAACATGATTATTCAATTATGTTAAACCATAAATGTGTGCTGAGCCAAAAAATAAATAAATAAATAAAAATAAAAACTTGATGACCCGACATACAGAATGAAAAAAAGAAAAGCAAGTGGCTGGCCTTAACAACTTACTCAGTAGAGTTAGCTTCAAAATGTCACAGGTGTTCTTTTGACCCGCCTCCCTGATAGAGGATTCACATCTTAATTCCTGCCCCAGTGGCTTCCGGCCAAAAGCAGAACAAACTTAGGGGCTTCTTGCACTGGCAGCCATCCAGTCCTCCTGTTTCTTCCTTGCAGATTCAGTATGCCCTGTTTTGTTTTGGTTTCCTTTGTCTTTAGAAAGGCTATACTGCAAAACTATTTACCCCCAACTCTACGATCTTCACTATCTCCGTTCTAAATTTTCCTCTATTTCAAAGTTATCATTGCCATTTTTTGGTAAACACAGTGACTTTCAAATCTTTATGAAACCAAAGAGGAAGTTAGTGTCAGAGGTCATGGTGCAGAAGAGAGTTGGGGCCAGGCAGACTCGTTCAGGGTACAAGAGCAGAGGTGAACATTTGAAGATGACCCTGTCCAGAGATGAGAAATGGGATGTGGATCCCTGGAAGCCATCACACTGAAGAGGTGATAGATGAGATGGACCAAAGGAAGTCCGCAGAAGAAGTCAGTTCAACTAGCAGGGCTCTCTCTCGGAAAAAGTGTAAGACTAACATTGCATAGCAACCTGACAAGATCTGGAATAGTGCAGGAGACAAGCCTGGGCACGCCTGTGAGGGTGATGCTGATTGGGCCATTTAAAATGGGAAGACATCAATAGTCACAACACCATTCTGTGACTTGGGGTCCTGGACTGAACCCAAAGGAGAAAGCAGACTGAGTACTCACATTCATCTGGTTCCTGACTGGTGCTTCTGTTGTCGAGCTTTCCCCCGCCGTGATGTACTGTGGACCAACACAAACCCTTCCCTAGGTTGCTTTGGTGAGGTATATTGTTACAACCAGGAGGGTCATCAGTGACATCGGTGACAGCAGTTTTTGTCAAAAGTGTGGAGGGGCTAGCTAGATGACAAACTTGGCAGAACTTAGAATTTGGAAATATTGAACCTGATGTAAATATTCCCCAAGATTTTAAGCTAAGGAAAATAGCTCTCGTTCTTGCCTTCAGTCAACCACCCGAGCTCCTGAGTGCTCTTTGATGTTTGGATTTTGTTCTGTTATTGAGAGACAACAGATGAGTCCCGGTATGAAGAGCTGGACAGCTCCTGGATTCCTTTGCTAGGATTGCCACTAGAAAAATCAGCAGACAGTGATGTGACCTACAGAATGCATCTTGTGGCTCTGGAAACCGAAGCCTAAGACTTAGGCACCAGCCGACTTGGCGTCTGGCCCGGCCTCTGACTTGGGTTTGACAGTGGCCATGTTGGCATGTGCCTTCACTTACCCATCCTCTATGCAAACATCCCTGCCTCTTCTTTTCAGGCTCCATTCCTACTGGGTTAGAGCTTTTAAACACATTTAACTTGATTTGCCATCTTATCTCCAAACACAGCTGGGCATCGGGACCAGATGAATGCATTTGGGAGTGAGGGAGAAGTGTCATTCAAAAGGACACCCAGTATTAACTGGAGTGGCAGACATGCAGTCTTCTGCTTTCTAACCAGCGAAAGTGCAGATGAGAAAGCCCTCAGCCTAAGTGGCAGCTTAAGTCAGAGGCAAGATGAACTCCAGACCTAATGTTCCAAGGGTCAGAGTATGTGACCTGTGGCTCAGGCAGAGATTGCACAGAGTGGAGCAAAGCACAGAAGTCACAGGCTAATACTGGTGACAATGTTGTAGAGGGACTGCTGCAGCAGGGACAGTTACAGAGTTAATAAGATGTCCCTCTTTGTATATGCATGTATGCATGAATTAAAAAGATGCCCCTTTATGCATATGCATAGATTTCAGTATTGGGTCTCAAAAGTTCTACTTTCTGCATTCCACTGCATTTCAAGTATTCACAAAATACCCAGTTGTGTTGACGTTAACAAAGGCGAATCCACGGAATGAGGCACACTCAATCAAGGTGGTGCTCACACAGAGACAATGCCTGTACTCTTCATTTCCAGTGGGGAGACTAATGTCTTTTTCCTTTTAAGGTTATTATTTTTCCTTATGTTTGTGTGTATGCCTGGGTGAGTGTAAGCTCTGTGTATGCAGATGCCCTTGGAGGCCACCAGAAGGTGTTGGATCCCCTGGAGCTACAGAACACTCACCACCTGCTTTAAAGCACAATGGGTGTGGCAGGTTGTTCCAGGGCAATTGGAAACTGGCTCAAGCTGGGTGTGGTAGTACACACCTAAAATCCCAACCAGTGAGGTTAGAGGAACTTTGTGAGTTAGAGGCTAACCTTGGCTACAGAGTGAGACCTTATTTCAGAAAAAAAAAAAACAAAAACCCCAAGCAGCAATAACAAAAAAAGGAAACAAAGACTAACGAAAGGGAGGAAGGGAGGGAGATGAGAAGGGGGAGGAGGAGGGGGGTAGCGGGATGATAGAATTATAAACATTCTCATCCAGAAACAGTTTGAAGCCGATCTGGGAGGTCCTGGGCCTCAGGGATTTTCACTCTGAGCCCTTTTCCTCTTCCATGAGAGGTGGTTTGGGTCAGTGGAGAGGCTCTGTCAGCCTCAGCTTCCTGCTGGAATGGAAGGCTCTGAGGCTATGCTACATTATAAGCATGGACCATCTCCTGGGGATGACATGTTCTCAACCATATGTGGGGGTCCCTGTGGTTGTTTCCAGGTTTATGTCCTTGAGACACAAAGTTGTGTTCTGAGGCAGTTGTGTTCTTTGTGGTTTCTGCTGGGGCCGGGAGGAACAGTGACAAAGCTACCTAGGGGTACATGGGTTTGACTGACATCCTCGAGGCTACCTTCAGTCTTGTTGATTTCTTAGGGTTTTTACTCTTTCTGGGGTTTTGGAAAAAACAGTCAGCCACATGTTCGGTCTTTGTCTGAGCCCCAGTTCTGAAGCTGGGGAATTCCCGAGCGAGCCGTCGAGTCTCTGAGAGCCTTTCACAGTCCTTTCCTGAGCTGTGCTCATACCAAAGCAAAGAGCAACAAAGGGCAAGGCTTCCCCTTTGACACTTGGCAATCTCCACTGCTCAGAATCCAAACTCACCTAGTCAATGCTGCATATTACACATAGCCACAGGAACTAAGGTCCCTAAGCCTGCCCTGACAGTGAAGCAAGAATGTCCCTTCTTCTGGTTCTGATAACATGTTCCTCCTTAAGGCCTTCAGACCCCCTCTCTGGCAATGCTTTTGTTGGTTTTGTTTTTACTGGTTTTGGGTTTGTTGTTGTTTGAGTCTGTGTTTCTAGTAACCACCATTCTAAGGCTGTGAGTCTTGTCTATTATTCTTTAAAATTTCAGTGGCTTTTGTTCACCCTCCCCATCCCATCCCCTACCCCCAGCCAATCCCTCTCATGTATCTGAGAATTTGCTAGGATAGCCTTGTGGTACTGGCTTCTATTGGTTTCCTATGGTGGGCAAACAAGTTTCCAAAGACTCAGCAGCTTAAAATAACACCTCCTGCGTATCATCCCACAGTTTCAGCCAGACTCAGATGACTCTAGGTTTATGGAGTCTAAATCAAGGTGCTGGCGGTGGGACTCCAGTTTCCGTTCCAGACTCCTTCCTGTGACTGGGAGATTTTAGTATCCTAAAGATGTTGTCTTCAGGTCCCATTTCCTGTTGGCGGTTAGCCGGGTTTCCCGCCTAGCTCCCTGGGTCATTGTCCCATCCTTGCCTGTGGCCATTGCTGTTTCCAAGCCAGCAGAGGTACATTAAAACTTCCTGCTGCCAATCACCTTGTACTCAGAACACTACCAAGAGACTCCCTGAACTGGGCCAGGCCTCTGTGATTGAAACTGGTATGCTTCATTTGTATGCAGTGTCCCTTTTGTGGGCACTCCTTCTGATAACTCCTGTGTTGGCTAATTGTGGTCATCCATTTGACCCAAGTGAGAAAAGGGAACTTAACAAAAGAACTGTTTCCATCAGACTAGTCCTTGGTCATAACTGTGCCATAACATTTCCTGATTGCTAATTGATACACAAGGACCCAGCCCACGTGTGGGCAGTACCACTCCCAGGCGGGTGCACCTGGTCTGTATAAGAAAATTATCAGAGGGCTGGAGAGGTAGCTCAGAGGGCATTGGTTGCTCTTCTAGAGGACCCAGGTTCAATCCTCAGCACCCACAGTCCCAGGGGATCCGATGCCCTCTGCTGGCTTCCTACCGGAGCCCTGCCTGTACATGGTGCACAGACACACATGCAGATAGATAGTCAAACTTTTTAAAAAAGATTTAATTAAAGAGATGAGGGAGGGAACTGAACAAAACTGGGAAGCAAATCAGTAAGCAGCATTCCTCCATGGTGTCTGCTTCAGTTTCTGCCTTCAGATTTCCCTGACTTCCTTTCAAGATGGGACTATAAGATGTAAGCCAAATAAACCCTTCCCTTTCTAAGCTGCTTTTGGTCAGTGTTTACCACAGCATCAGAAAGCAAATTAGGGCAGTTCCCTGCAATGAACTTTTGGTTTCTGCTTTGACCTCAGGGCACACTTTGATGGCAGTGTTTTCTTGCAGCTCTCTCTGGCTTGCCTTATCAAGTGGTAGCACCTTGTTCTTCTGGACATTCAGGAACTGTGTGAGAGTTTCCAGTCTGTGCTGTGCAGACACACTGCAAAGCACAGCTTGTATCTTATCACAGAAGAGTGCCAGTTGCTTGTGCATGCATGTGACTTCTAAGATCTTCCGGAAGCAAATAATGAATGCATATAAGAATATAAGGGATAAAGCACTCTCCATTCATTTTACTTGAAACTCAGCCAAATTAAACTACCATGAGTTATAATACATGCTCACAGTACCAAGATCATATCAAATAACAAACTTATCTGGGGAAGATACGGCCAGTGCCAACTATTATGTCATATAGTAAATTACCTTTGAAAAACATTTATCTTAATAGGTTTCGGTACATATTGTTTAATTTTTAACAATATAAATTAAGTAAAAATTTGACTTTCTTGTTTGATGGAATACCCTCCAACCAGTACCCAGAATTTAAAAATTAGTTGATTTTAACCTTCTTAGTTTAAAATAATTTACTCTTTGAAAGTGCCAGATTTATGAAATAAGACCCACTTTCTAGAATTAGCTGAGGATATATGATTATTTTGTTGTGTGTTGATTTGTAGAACACATAACAAGCATTCTCTTCGTGATCTCCATGTGTACAGTTCAGGATCCCAATCAGGTCGTGCTGGCCACCCACACTGGGCACACCTTCCCACCCCAATTAACATAGCAATCCCCACACTTGCTCTCAGAGGCTCACCTCCCAGCTGACTCTCCTGAACATTGACTGGAAACTTGTTAAAGTTGCTTTTGACAGTTATTTTGTGTAACAACAAGAAAACTAACAATGTAAATGCAAAATTTATTTGTTTCATGTACATATTATACTCATAGTTGGATGTGATTTTATCCCATCTTCTCAGCAATGCTGAACTGTGACTAGGACTCAGCCTATGAAGGCCCAAGGGGAGTTTCCCACTCATGAAGAGATTTCAGCACTTTTTATGTTTGGAGCATTTTCTATCCCAGATTCTGAGTTATTGTGTTCAACCTGTGTTTGTGGATCACACTGTGACTTCTCTCATCACCCAGCAGGGTACAGCTCTGACAGTGTGGCCATTTTGTTAGCCCTGGAGTTCTGGAGGCTTCACAGGCTCAGCTGGACAATCCTGGCACTGGATGCAGTGTAGTTCACGTTGCTGGAGGTGGTGACATTGGGACATCAGTGTTTTCTGGGATGTTGGGCTGGCTGGGACTGTCCTTGCTGGTGCCCTGAGGGGTTGGTTGCTCTGATTAGGTAATGATTTTCTTCATGACAGTTCTTAAATGTGAGCCTTCCTAGGCGGAAAATCCAGGCCTGGAGCTGGTGTATTCTTATGTCTGTCACATTCTAATGTGGCCAACAGGATACATGGAGAAGACTAAGGACACCCTCTGTAGGGGGCAGGGTGCATCTTGACAGCTACCTAGGAAACACAGGTAGCTGACAGGACAGTGTTTTACAGCCTCATTGGTCAGGCTTCATGGCCACGCTTGTTAGGCTCCGCTCTTTAACCAACTCAGTGTTGACCTGGAATTTCAATTACATTTTTCTGCCAGAAGGATTCTTCTCAGCAGAATAAGCTTAGGCAACATTCAATGAAAGAAAAAAGAAATTTTAGCACCCCTCTAAAAGCAGGATGTTATACCAGGCTAATCAAAAATATAGGCACCTACCTCGGTTGACTTAAGAAAATTACGAATTACATCTTGGTGGCTAGCAAACAGCCAGCCTAACTTTAAGCAAATGGGAACACACTGCCCAGACACTGCAGTAGGGGCAGGCTTCCTGCTGTGCTGCAGGCAGTTTCTGGCTGCAGTATAGAATAGGACCTGAAGGACCTACAGGAGCCTCTTGAGACCTTAAGAAAATGTCTGCTTTCTTAAGTCTTTTTTTTTATATCATTATGTAATAGTGTGTGTGTGTGTGTGTGTGTGTGTATGTGTGTGTGTGTACATGTAGGCATATGCATGTCACTGCAGGTGTCCCCAGAAGCCAGAGAGGTAGGATCCCTTGGAACTGTAGGTTATGAGCCAACCATTGTAGGTGCTGAGAGCTGAACTCCAGTTCTCTGCAAGCACTCAGCTCTTAACTTCAGAGCCATCATCTCTCCAGCCTGTGAGAAGAATGTCCTACTAGATATGTGACTCCCGTAGATGCTCACATCAGTTTATTTACCCTTGTGCTTTCTAATAAGTCATTTTGGTCTTCCTCATGAAGGCAAGCTACCATCCTGAAGTTATCAATGTCGCTCAGCAGATAACAGTGGTTTGGAGTGAGAAAAAGTGAGGTGTGATGCTGGGATCACAGACGCCCGAGGACAAGTGATTAAACAGTGCCTTTCATTTCCCTGGGAACGTTCACGTTAACAAATTATATGCAAGCTAATGAAGTGATTAATTTAGCCAGTTTCCTTGGCGTCTCACCGGAGGATGTGTGGCAGACATAATAAAGTTACAGAAGTTTACCTTAACAGATGGCACTTAACATTAGTTCCAAATTGGTGTAATTCTGTGCTATTATTGCTATGTTTCTATATGACCGTATGGCACAGGCCACATAGGACTCATGAAGGTCACTTGTTACTAAGTTGCTTTCCAAGGTTCTCTGATATTTAAAATGTGGTTTAGAGGATGCTTATGAACAGAACCTCCTCTGTGAAAGGTGGAACATGACTTTGAGGTTGAAGTTAGAAACTAAAGCTCCATGCAAGGTCGATCAATACTTGGCATATGGTTAGAGGACACTAACTTGAGGTTAAAACAATCCTTTCTGCCTCTGAGAGGTGGACAAGGGTGAGGTCTAAATTCACACTACTAAGCCCATTGTGGGTGTTAACACTAGGATCTTCTGACAGTTTACGCTCTATGTAGCTTGGCAATCAGCTGCTTAACTGTACTTAGAAGGTCTTCACCCCACTGCCTTAGCATTCTACCAAACACAACTTATCTGGGGTCTCTCCCATCCTTTGAGGGAAAACACCTGTACCTCTTATGTCTTACAAGCAAAAACTACTTTTGGTATGTTTTCTAGATCAGGTCAGGCAATAAAGTAAAGCTTATATAGGCACTCCTCCAAAAGGAAATCAGGAGGACAGCAACAGAATGTTCCATTATTAAGCTCAGTTCTCTTTGCCTTGGTCTTTTGAGGCAGTGCCCTACTAAACTGCCCAGACTGGCCTAGTAATCCTCCTGTCTCAAACTCTGGAGTGTTGGAATTCTAGGAACGAACTACCATATTCTTACATGGTAAAATCTTTCCTATGGGCTCCATTTCTGTTAAGTTCACTCAGCATAACCAGTATGTTCCATGCACCTGTACTAACAGCAACATTAAAAATCATGTGGGATGGGTGTGGCACCTTCATTACTTTATCTCTAGCCTCTGCCCTGTTGAGTGGTATGTGGCATAATCTATGTAGTATTCTTTGAATTTGTGGGGAAACAGGTAATGCCACTTAGAATACTTTCTTCCCTAGTTCTTCCACAAGAAAATCACTTTTCTTTCTAGAATTGTGAGCTATCTCAAAACATAAAATATAACTTCACAGGAATGGCTTGTGCTCTCTTATACACACACACACACACACACACACACACACAGTATGGCTATATGTGAACTTGTTCTATGCTGTGGTCAGCCACTGCCTCCCACACTTGGAACCTGTGCAATGTGTGCCTTCCTGAGATTCAGTGGGAATCAAATGTAAGCTCTCTGGAGTATTTGCAATAAAGACCGTGTCATCTGGTAGGGAAGCACACATGAGGCGGGGTTCTTCAAATCTGTGAATCAGAAGATGCCCAACTCCTTAAAACTTGACTTTGTGAATAAACCCCAGATCTATACCAGAGTACATGCGGAAGTCATCTACATTTTCAAAACAGTGTACTTAAAATCTCTAAAATCTCAGCTTTGATGTTTGTGGCCTCTGCCTGCTGAAATGACTGAAATTGGGGTTTAAATTAAAATGGATATTTTTCTCTGACACAGAAAAGAACAAACATTCTTTATGTAAGAGTATAAATACAAAAGCACCAGCTTGAAATTTTATTTGTGTTTCCTAATTAACTTAGTTTGTGGGGTCAAACTTTGGGTTGGAGGTGCTGATCCTAACTGGATAAAACCTTATTTTATATATAAATGATTAAAATGTGAAGAAATATAACTTTGCAGCATATAAATCTGCTTAAAACATTAATATAAACATAAAATTTAAAAGTATGAGCTTGTTTTTCAGCCATAGTTGTTAAAGGATATAACTGTGAATATTGATAAGAAATAATCTATGAAAATATTTGGAATGAAAAATTTAGTTTTTAAATAAAGAAATTTGAAATGTAGATTACTTTATCCAGCCAGTTTGCTTTGAGCTAAATAGGGACCTCACCTCTAATGGGAAACAAACAAACAAACAAACAAATTAGAACAAATTAGTCTACAAGTGTTTGACGGTGTGAATAATTTCAAATTTGTGCAACTCTGAAGATTTAAGAACATTTCATTAACAAAGTAATAATGAGGAATTTTTATTTTTTGGTTTTTTTTTTTTTTTGTTTTGGTTTTTCAAGACAAGGTTTCTCTGTAGCCCTGGCTGTCCTGGAACTCACTCTGTAGACCAGGCTGGCCTCGAACTCAGAAATCCGCCTGCCTCTGCCTCCCAAGTGCTGGGACTAAAGGCATGTGCCACCACTGCCCTGCCTGGCAGGAAAAATATTTTTAAAATATCTTTTCTAAGAAAGATGACAATTTCTTCTGTTAGAGAAAATATGGCTAAGAAACTAAACAATGTATGTGAACCAGCAGGCTTGGTGGCACTCAACTTTAATCTCAGTACTCAGTAGGTGAAGGCAGGAAGATCTCTATGAATCTGAGGCCATCTTGGTGAACACAGAAGTTCACACAGAAAGTTCAGGCCCTCCAGGGCTGCACAGTGAGACCCTGTCTCAAAGCAAAACTAAATGTATATACCAAGAGTAAATAATCTGCTAATGTTATTTCTAGTATTTAGGCAATTAATAAATAAAAACTTGATAAAACTGTATGTAAGCTATTGTTAGTTTTTCTGTTAGTAGAAACAAATGATAGGTGAATTGTGTACATAAATGAAAAATTAATATTCAAATGGGCCTGAAGATTAATGACAGTTATAGCTGATGATAGTCTTTCATCAGGCACAATCCATGCCTTGTAATCCTAGCACTTGTGAGGTAGAGGCAGGAGGATAGCCACGTTCAAGGCTAGCCAATGCTACATACAAACACTGCCTCTCAAGAACTGTTCCATGTCAATCAGGATGGCCTACAAAACCAGGTTTCTATACCTTCTGGTCCAGGCCAAAATTATTCCGTTAATTAACTTAGCAAGTAGTTTAATGGAAATTATATATACAGAATAAGTTAAAGCATGTATTAAAAATCTCTCCACTTACTGATTTGCCCTATGCTGTTAGAGACACAGGCTAAGTAATGACTAAAGCGGTTTAAGCAGAAATTAACCCAAATTTAGCTTTATGAAAATCAGCTTTCATGCAGGTCTGGAGAAAGTACTCTTCTTCAGGTTTACTTGCAAACTGGACAAGGTGCCAGGTACTACAGGTGTAGGGAGTTAAGCGTACACAAAATAACTCCCCGCCCCTCAGCCTGAGCCGGCCTAACTGAGCCGCCTTTCTAGCGAGGTACGAACCCGATGCAGTTTAGCTTTCTCGGGAAAACTCAAGGACCAAACGCACAAAGCCGCCACAAAGCCGAGATTGGGGGAAAGGACGCCACCCTGCACTGAGTCATCCACCGCACAGCGACCAGGCTCTATGCGGGTGCGGAGGACCGGAGGCGGAGCGGGGCGGGGCAGGGGCGCGTGGGGCCTGCGAGGAATGGCTGGACAGGTGAGGCGGGGCTATGATCTGGGAGGGGCCTGTAGAAAAAAGAACGAATGGGCAGGACCTGCGAGAGGCGAGCCAATAGAGTGGGGCTTAACCGGGAGGGGCGGGGTCTATGCGAGACGTGACCTATAGGAGGGGCGTGGTCCTTGAAAGGCGTGGTCTGCGTACAACGGGGTGGTATTGGGCGTGGCCTGTGCGGGGAGGGCCCTTGTGGGCGGGGCTTGAGCGGAGGGCGGGGCTGTGGCTCCGGCTGAGACAGTCTTTGCGCCGGCGGCGGTGGCGGCTGTGGGGGCTGGGCGGAGCGCCGCGGTGCGGGGCGGCCGGGCTGGCGGCGGCCGGGAGCCGCAGGCGGGTGTGAGGCGGAGCGCACCGGGGGCCGGGACGGCGGAACGGCTGAGGGGATCCGGGGAGCGTGGAGCTGGAAGGACTGAGGTAACCGCGGGCAGCAGGCCGGGTGAAGCGGCCCCTATAGCGGAGCTCGGGCCGGGCGGGTCAGACCCTCTTTGGATTCCCGGGGCTGGAGGCGGCGCCCGCGGCGGGACCTGGGCCGCGCCCTGCTCGCGCCGCACCGGGCAGCACCTCGTTCCGAGCCTTTGTCTGTCAGCTGAGCCGGGCCCGGAGCGCTGGCATCGAGCACTCGGGGAAGCAGGCGTCCTCCTGGGCCTGAGTGGGGACTGCCTGCCCGGGCTCAGCCGGCCTTCTGCGGGAGCAGGTCCGGTGCAACCGCAGCCCCTTGCTTCCCCTAGGGTCTGTAAACTATCAACAAAGAAGCCCCGCCGGACGGGGTTCCTGAGCTGCCTCAGTGGCGCTCTTGCACAGCAGCTACACTGCGAGGGCTTTCAGGCTGAAATCCAGGGTGTTGCTGTAGGTGGCATAAAGTACCATTTTGTTTCCGTTTCGACAGTGAGGCTTTCAAAATCTGGGTTAATTCTGTTAAAAAAAAATACGTCTTAGAAGCATACTCATGGAAGAAGAAAAAGTATAAAAAGGAAAATGGGTTTATTTAAGGGGTAACCATGGAACTTTTTAAAAGTGCTTTCTGGGGTAAGTTGTAAACGAATAGTTTTTAACGTGGTGTTTTGGACTAAAGACATTTTTATTTGCTTCATTTTAGTTTGGGGAATTGTTGACTACCTGGGCACAGGAACACCGAGGAACCTGAAAACAGGTTTATTACGAATCTGTCATCTCGAAAAATGTATTTTATGAATGTTTTCCATTAAGAAGGTGTCAACAGAGGTTTGTGATTTTTGCCACATAAGAGACTCTAATTTGAAACAGTTCCCTGGTTGCGGTCAGATGTCTGAAACTGGCAAGAAATAGGCTCTGGGCTCGGAATGCTCATCCTTCAGCGAGAGAGACACAGCGCTACCTACATCCTGTCTAAATGCAATCTCTCTGGTGCCACTTAACGTAATGGATGGCTTTTCTGCATCTCGTTTTCAGATAGAGCACTGAGGCTTGCAGTGCTGTGGGGGCGTTTTCTACAGATCCAAGCACTGGCTATTCTCTTCTGTTTTCCAGATGTGTTTTCTCATTTGTGTACTTGAAGCATCTACCATCACATGAACTCCAGATTGAGCCATAGAGTTCTGTGACTCCAGAAGATCCAGGAATGGTGTTGCCCAGCTTCCGGACAAGACATTTTTACATCCTGCTTGGCAATTAAATAAATATATCCCTTGCTAATTAAGGCTATGGAACCAAATAAAGACATGCACATTCCTTTGCCAAATGAACTCTGGGACTGTTGAATTTCACTGTAACTGGCCATTCCCAGCTAACTCACATATAAGTTATGCCCAAATGGAGGTGAAGCCTATGGTTATGTATCCGGATCCTAGCCCACACTGAAGATATAAACAAAACAAACAAAACCTATTATGACTAATCCTTGGGAAGAGAAAGGCTGCAAAATGGCCCAAACAAGTCTCCTGCAAGGGAAGCAGTTTTACTGTCGGGAATGGGTTTTCCACAAACTTCAGCACTGCCTCCAGGAGAAATCAAGCTACTGTTCCAGTACAGCCAATGCACAGTCCCTCGTCGGGAATGCTGGGAATAATGCTAGTGCCATCTCTGGAAAGGGGGCCTCCTGGGGCGTGTTGCTGGTAGGAGGGCCTGGCAGTGGGAAGACAGCCCTGTGCACTGAGCTCCTGTGGCCAAGTTCACCCGCCAGCCTGCAGAGAGGTCTGCATCGCCAGGCATTGGCTTTCCACTTCTGCAAAGCCCAGGACTCAGACACCTTGTGCGTCGGAGGGTTTATCAGAGGTCTGGTAGCCCAGATCTGCCAAAGTGGACTCCTCCAAGGTTATGAGGACAAGCTAAGAGATCCAGCCGTCCAAAGTCTCCTTGAGCCTGGAGAGTGTGAGAGGAACCCAGCAGAAGCATTTAAAAGGTAACAGTGGGAAGGTGGCCATGCTTGCATTTGTATCCATCCAAGTCTGAGATTCCTTGACTACACTAACTATACTACTCAGTCGCTGGACTTAAATCACTATTTGTCAGTACACCTCCTTAGTTCTATAAGCTTGAGCTTTGTATCACTGCATAGTGTGTGGCTTAAAAGTGAGGCTTAATTTTGCTGGCTTGATAACAGAATGCTGCTTTCTTCTACAGCGCCTATAGATGGTAAGGGGTATTTGTAATAAGACGCAGCAGTTAGCTGCTGGGACTCTCAGATTTCAGCGAGGCTAGCTTTTGTCATAGTAGTATTTATAGTTTCTTTAAATAAGAAATGTACTTTGTCTAAAACAGAGTCCTTAGGAAATTTGCTCATGTTGTGGGATGTATTCTCTTATTAACTAATAGCAAAGTCGAGTGACCTATGGTGATATATATAAAATAGTATAAATAAATAAATTTGAGTAATCTGAGTGTTTTGAGTGATCAAGACAACATTGTTTCACTCAGTTAAGAATCTCTATGTAATAGACTGGTGGGTGGAAGTGAGCATGTTGCTTTTGAAAATGGTTTCAGATGCAAAACTGCATTCCAGGAAATGCCAGTCCTTGGAGATAAGTTTTGCTTGTCAGTCTCGTCTCATTTAGAAGTCTGCCTCACTTCTGCGTGAATCTCCTATCTCCCTATGTACCTGTTTCTCCACACTGCCTAGCTCCTCCAGAGGTGTGTGTTCTGTATCTGCGCTCTGGTGCCTGAGAGGTTTGTGCATCTGGAGGAGGGATTTGCAAAGTCTCTCCCGAACCAACGTTTGTTTTTATGTCCTGAAATCTAAAACTTGTGCAGGTGATACTGCAAGAATTTGATAATGATAGTAAACACTGGGGGTTGCTATGATGAGTACTACAAATATTAAGCCATGTAATTTTCTTAGGAATTCTGTGATGTGGGAACCTTTATTCTATTTTCTTGATGAGGAAACAGAGAAAGAAAGCAGAAGGAGATTACCTAAGGTTATACAGGTTGGGAAGTTGCCTACTGATATTTGATATATACATATGTATATATGATATTTATATATATTTATATGGTATATGTTTGCATATATATACATGCAAACATATATGTATCTATCTTAAATACACAGACAGACAGACAGATATATATGTATCTATCTTAAACACACACACACACATACACACACACACATGGATGGATGGATGGGTAGGTAGGTAGATAGATAATTGTAACTAGAGTTTTGATGAATTTGATGAGTAACAGTTTGAGTGGTAAAGTGGAGAGCCTGGAGGTGTGTGTTTAGTACCATGTTCAGATGGCCCATAGAGTAACAGGAAGAGTAGGGTTTGAATGGGAGATGCCCCCATAGACTTGTGAGTTTGAAAGCTTGATCCACATCTGGGCACAGCCCTAGAGGTGAGGCCTAACTGGAGGAAGAGGGTGACTGGGGGCAGACCTTGAATTATGTAACTGCACCCCATTTCCTCTTTGCTCTCTGCTTTCTGTGGACTAAGTTGCTTCTTGTTAGGTATTTGATCACAGTAATAGAAAGTAGTCAGTACAGGTAGTATGGCCAGGGGGGTGGAAGGGGAATAGTATAAGTACAAAAGTCAGCTTGGGGGATAGGGGTTGAGAGGTGTGACATTCCTCTAGACCATTTTTTTTTTTTTTTGGCTTTTCAAGACAGGGTTTCTCTGTGTATCTGTGTAGCCCTGGTTGTTCTGGAACTCACTTTGTAGACCAGGCTGGCCTCAAACTCAGAAATCCACCTACCTCTGCCTCACAAGTGCTAGGACTAAAGGCGTGCGCCACCACTGCCCAGCCCTCTAGACCTTTAAGTGAGTAAATGTAGTTGGTAAGACACTGGACAAGTCTTCTGTTAGCCATCAGAATCAGGGCTACTGTCTGTAAGCAGCTGAGGAAATCAGGACAAGCCTGTGACACAGACTCAGCCAGGCTGTAGGTTTGGTGGAGGGCACCCTGTGTACAGGCTTTGCATGCTCAGTGCTGTCACCTGAAGCACAGCGTAGAGGCTGTACAAAAACACCCCAAGTCCCCTTACTGCCTTTTCTGAAGGTAACTATTAATACTTAATGTAATTTGTTTTAAATAATTTAATAAGCTATCTGGGTGGCATCATAAACAATCACTTCTAGCGTGTAGAGTCTGATACTTAAGAGTTCAACCTCTTGTTGGGTAACTGAGTACTGATTTTTATGTATTCTCATCCCTAACAACTCTTTCTTCATAATATCATTGATTTTTCTGAAAACCTCATCCCTAACAACTCTTTCTTCTTAATATCATTGATTTTTCTGAAAACATTCAGAAATTTTTCTCTCATTCAGACAATAGTTACATGGTCTGTAACTATTTTTCTGCCTGATTTGAGGTTGTTAACTAATTGATGGGAAGAAAGCCGAGTTCGGGCCTTGGGTGAAAACCACACACCACGCTGCCCTTCTGATTGACAGGGATGCCAGTCCCTTAGTGATGCCACCTCTACTTCCTGTGTGTCTGCTTGCTTGACTTTCTACCCAGTCATCTAGCAAGAAGTGCCCCATGAGCTAAGGCTCCTCCATATTGGGCTTCCCACCCTTTAGACTTGTAAGCCCAGGAAAGCCATTGTTTATACCCTTCCCACTCTGGTATTTTGTTACATCAGTATGAAGTGGACTTAAGACAACCCAATTTAAGTAAACTCTTCAGAAAAATGTATTAGAGCATGTGTTAGATTTGGACGTGAATAGACACCATTAAACAGATCACTCAGGAGAGGGCTGTTGTTTCTAAGCAGTTCCTTTATTTGGGGAGAATTAAAAGCAGACAGTTAAGGGGTATGCCCTATTTAGGGTTACTAGTTAGGATTTCTGTGATGAAACACCATGACCAAAGGCAACTTGAGGAGGAAAGGGCTTACTTGGTTAAGCTTCCATATCACTATTTATCAAAGGAAGTCAGAACAGGAACTTAAACAGGGCAGGAACCTGAGGCAGGAGCTGCTGCTGAGGCCACGGAGGAGTGCTCCTTACTGGCTTGCTTGCTCATCATGGCTTACTCTATCTGCTTTCTTATAGAGCCCAGGAGCACCAGCCCAGGGATGACACCACCTGCAATGGCCTGGGCCCTCCTCCCCATCCATCACTAATTAAGAAAATGTACTACACGCTTGCCTAGAGCCATCTTATGGAGGCATTTTTTCAGCTGAGAGTCCCTCCTCTCAAATGACTAGCTTGTGTCAGGTTGACATAGACTAGCCAGCACGGTGTGAAAGGAGATAATTGACGAAGAGTTAAATGAAACAGAAATGTAAGCCTAGAGAAATAGAATCATCCTTTTTCTTTTTGATAAAATCAAAGCCAGCTTTTGTAACATTACTTAACATATAAATCTTGGTAATATTAGTGGCTTCGTGGATACATAGGAAGCAGGGAAGCAATCTACACTTGATGAAGAAAAGTCTTAGCTGAGGAACTGACCGAGGAAAGAGTCATGAGCTTTTTCATCTGCTTGACTTTCCCCCCTTGGTTTTACTTTTTAACTTTTTCCTTGTATTTTACTCTCAAACCATGACTAGACTATGCAGTACTGCTGGTTAAATCTTACATGAGATTATGTATGACTGATTTTTATTGGAGAGACTTTTTTAAAAGATTTATTTACTTTATGTGAGTACACTGTAGCTGTCTTCAGACACACCAGAAGAGGGCATCCGATCCTATGACAGATGGTTGTGAGCCACCATGTGGTCCTGGGATTTGAACTCAGGACCTCTGGAAGAGCAGTCAATGCTCTTAACCTCTGAGCCATCTCTCCAGCCCCTGGAGTGACTTTTAATCACATGGCAGTTCCTTTCCCCTCAGACATGGTGTGCTGCTTCTCAGAGGTAGTGGTCCAAAGTTACCTTCTCATTCATTCATTCATTCATTCATAAGCAGACAGTGAGAGCTGTGCTGAGTTTTGGGTCGAGTTGAACTGGAGATAAATCAGTGTGTGGTGCAGTTGCAGTCCTGCCTTCGAAAAGACTAGATTCTATTACCCATCCTGCTTCTATGAAGAGAGAGTATGCTTGAAAACCTGTTAGTGTTCATGTGACACGCTGTGTTCTTCATAGGGTTATTCCACTTATTGAAGAGACATAGATAACACACGACTGCTTGTTTCTTTTCATTTTACTTAGTTTGCAATTAATTGTATATATTCACTTTTTTTCTTTAAGTCTGTTTGTTACTCAAAGGAACTAAGTTTATAATGCTTTCATTTTTATTTGTGCTGAGAACTGATGGCTGATTCTTTCATTCTGTTCTCCCCCTACTCCAGGTTTTCAGTACAAAGCTCTGTGTTTTGCCTTCAACATGGCTTCTTCTCTAGTGTTAGAGCAAGTAAGTCAGGGCTTCCTGTCAGTCCTATAACCATTAGCAAATTTCAGTTATTTCTGACTAAATGGTAACTATCTCTGTAGGAAGTAAGGCAGTGTGCTTCAGGTCTCCTGTGTGCTCCTGTTAGAAGCAGAACAGAAGTTGTCATTTCACTAGACTACAAACTCCCAGCTAGGCCTTCCAGGTCTTTGAGATTTAGGTGGACACAGAGCCCAGAAGCCCTCTTCTCTATCACTGCCTTTGTTTCTGGATGACAGACGCTTTGCAGGTGTCCCCTTCCCACTGGTATCGCAGATTAAATGTAAGTGGATTAGAATTGTGAGGAAATATTAAAGATGGATGAATGGCTGTAGGCACTAAGAGTTTGGAAGTTACATGAAGGGCTATGGACTTGCAAAAGAAGATCTCAAGCTGAGGGATCAGTCCCTACCCCTAGCCGAGGGAACAGGAGTCCTGGAGCGTCTGAATCTGCCTGGTGCTTTCTTCTGTCACCTCCAGCTTCTCACCTGGGATCTCTTAACTCATTCAGCCATCCTTTGTTCCCCTCTCCCTTCCCCATCTCCGTGACATCATTCATGCCTGAGGAACTTTTCCTGCCTACTGTAGTGCTTAGTTAGCACTTTGCATGATGTCAACAGCTGCTAAGTAATTATCATTTAATGAATGCAGAATGCTGCTTGCCTATCTAAAATATTCCCTAACATAACTGAAAGGCTGAAGCCTTTGAATGAATAAGAAAAATGAAATGTTTTGTTGTTAAGACTAATTTTAAATGCAGAAGAGACTAGTGTAGTGATTTTTAATTTATTAACCTGCTGTGCAAATTGGCATTAATCCAGATAATTTGGTGGCAAGATACCCACTTCCCATCTCTTCAACAGAGGACTCAGAGCAGAAAGCCCACTTTCTTGTTCTCTTCTGTGTGCTCATGGCAAAATACTCTTTTTCCATCACTTGTCTTTTATAACTAATACTGTGTAGGTCAATTATCATTTTCATCCTCTTTTAAAAGTATTTTGAAAATTAAAAATACGTGCATGTATATGTGCATCAGAATAAGTCATGAGATCTCCAGGAACTATAGTAGTAGGTGGTTATGAGCCACTAGATGTGAGTGTTGGGAATCAAACTCGGGTCCTCTGCATGAGTAGTCTGTTTTCTTAACAGCTACACCACCTCTCCACCCTCTTCATATTCCATTCTCAAGTATTTTTAAACTGAAGGTCCCTGTTAAAATGTCTTTTTCGTCCACTGTTTAAACACAGCAAAATTATAATTTCATTTACAAAACTTTGCAGATATCTTTCAGGCCAAGACCATTTTCACCTTTTGCTCTATCATTTAAAATATTTGTGTATGTATATTGTGTTTATTAATTTATAAAAGCATTTTTAGTTGTATAAACTATATGTTTGTGAGTGGCTGTGTGCACATGAGGTGTCCACAGAGGTCAGAGGAGGGAATTGGATCCACTAGAGCTGGAGCCACAACTGATTGTGAGCTGCCATGTAGGATCTGGGAACTGAACTCCGTCCTTCCTGAGCCATTTCCGCAACCCCACTTGATCATCTTCCTCTAGGACGGCTTTCCATTCTTTGGAGCCTTCCACTTCCTCTCCCTCATGTCTGTCCTCTTGCTCCAAGCAGGACACTGAGTGCTGACCACCTGCAGTGCTCTCCCGCTGTAGCTGCTCTGCTGGCTCTGCTCACTTCTCTTCCAAAGTTTCTTAATTTTTTCCTTTTTTAACACTGTGTGTGCATGCGTGTGTGCGTGTGTGTGTGTGTGTGTGTGTGTGTTAATAAACATACTCAACATATACACAAAAAATGCAAAAAAAAAATGTTGCAGCTATGATCCAGAGATATCCTAATTCAATACATGCCAAGGAATGAAGTCGGAAAGCAGGGGAAGACTTTGTTTTCCATAATTAAGCTGCCATGTTTCTACAAGAGCAGAGGGCTTTGTCTGTGGAAGCGAAGTAAGGTGATTTATAATGCAAGCCATTAATCCAAGCTGAAGTGTTTCAGGCCTTGAACCTAACAGTGTGCACAGTGTGGAGTTTCCATGGCCCATGTTCAGAGCCAAGGCTTCTGTGAAGCCCTGTGACACAGCATAGGCAAGCTGCCAGACATTTCCTGGATTCAGTCCGAATTTTATGTTGAGCTAATTTTGGGTTATTGTATATTCCAAAACCAAAGTTATGTTATAAAAGTTATGGAACCCCATATGGAGTTGCAAACCACAGTTGAAACAACTGAGTTCTAGAGCCATGGCTGTCTCTGGTTTTCTCAGGATTGAGGCCTGTGCCCTGGTGGCAGATGTGACCTGAACAGGGCTTCAGTTTGGCTTTTTCTCTGGTGCTTCTTTCCATCACCATGGTAACAGAACTGTGGTGTGGATGTGTTCTGATTGCCCTGATGGCCCAGAGATGATGACAGTTATGGAGAGACAGGATCCCAGCTGCAACTTACCCCACGCCTGGAGTAGATAAAATACACACATAGACACAAGAGAGTGTACATATTTGTTATGGGAGGTATAGACCACGATTATGAAAATAACTGCAAAGCTAAGAAGGAATATTCGAAATGGAAGTCATTGTTTGCATTAGAAATCTGGGAGTCATGGATTAGTCAGAGTCACGCATCCATTCACCCCGTCTGTCAGCAACTTGTTCTACCTCCAAGAGTAAGCCAACACCTCCTGTTCCCACTCCCCACCATAGCTGAATCCTATGTTGCCAGAACTACAGCAGTCTCCCTGTACCATCAGAGATCAAGTCATGTGACCTCCTCACTTAGACCCACCAGCTGCCCTTACCACCAGTAGAGGAAAACCTGAGCTCTCCAGGGTCTCCTGCTGGCCTTGACCTTTGACCTTGCCCTGTAATGCTTTGACCCTCTTCCTTGCTTTTGAGTCACAGTGTCTTTATCCCATCAGGTTATGTTACAACCAACACATTTTTGCATGGCTGTCCCACCTGGAATCACTTCTTGGTAACTTCACTGCCTCAAA
Organism: Tokudaia tokunoshimensis; assembly: GCA_036184795.1. Taxonomy (NCBI): domain Eukaryota; kingdom Metazoa; phylum Chordata; class Mammalia; order Rodentia; family Muridae; genus Tokudaia; species Tokudaia tokunoshimensis. The sequence goes on from BTHU01000003.1 coordinate 120,369,563, forward strand.
GCCTTCCAAAGCCTTCCTCCTCAGTCCTCATCCTGTTTTCTGTTTCCTGTAGTGCCAGGGCTCATGCTTAGGGCGTAGCACCAGTCAGTTCTCTCCCGCTCACCAAGATACGCTCCATCCCTCAGCTGGCCCACATCTCTCCATCCCACTCTGCTCTTTATTCCTTAATGTTCCCGTGATATCTGGAGTATTCTCTCTAATTTTGACTTTGACTTTCTGACTACCCTTTTGAGGGAGTAGAGTATGTGGGTGCTAAGAGTTAGAATATAGTAAGAGCCAATCACTATTAAACTAATAGCCAACTACTTGTTTTATTATAAGACATTCTAATTTTGGCCACGTGGATATAATTTTTATTGTTTGAATCACATTCAATTTTGAAATATTTCATTTTTCTGTGAGAAATAGTTTACACCTATAGCTATATGTATTATAGAGTTGTTGATGATCAAATCTCTTTTATACCGTCCCCCTGTTGTAGCCTGAATATTCCCATATTCTGGGGAAATGAAACTGAGACCAGCTAAGGAGGTCCTTCTTCACCTCACTGTGCCTCTCTGAGAGGTGTGAGGCCTGGGATGTCTGGGGTCCCAGAGAGGCGCAGTATGGATTGTGTTGTACTAAGCAACATCTTTGTGTGTGTATGTGTGTGTGTGTGCGCGCGCGCGCGCGCGCGTGCACACGCATATGTGTTTAAAGATTTACTTTACTTTTTATGCATATGTATCTGTGTGAGCATGTGCCACATGAATGTAGATATTGAAAGAGAAGAGGGACTAAGATCCGTTGGAGCTGGAATTACAGTTGTGAGCCAGTTGATGTGGGTGCTGGGAACTAAACTCCAGTCCTGAAGAGCAAGCAGCCTTAGCTATGCAGTGCTGCGAGGCCACTGTTGTATTTTGGTTCATTCATTTCTTTGAATTTATATTGGGCATGAGGAATGCACCAGGTCCTGTCCTAGGGCATGCAGTAAGCAGATGTGGCAAATATTCTGTTTATTGGCTTATTTTTGCTAGCTAGCAGAGATGATTAGCGCAGAAGACAAGACAGTTGGTAACAGTGTTTTACAGAAAATCAACGAAGGGCAGGAGCTAGGGCTGGGAGAGTGGAGGGCTGCTCTATCATACATGGCTACTTAGGATATTTAGAAGGGAATTTGACAAGAGCTTCAGACCCAGAGTTACCAAGTATAAGGTCGTAGCCTCGGTAGGAGTTGGTTTAATGTCTAGGAACACAGAGACTGTAGAATTGAGAATAAAGGATTATTTCTTCTGCAAGAGAGCTTACAGGGGCAGACAGTGGGAGGCGGAAACAGATCCTGAGAGAGCTTTAGATAGTTGCAAGGACATTAGGTTTGTTTGTATGTTTGTTTTCTTTGAGTAGATTGGAAGTCATGGAAGGAAGCTCTTTAGACAGAAATCATTTGACTTAAGGTTTCATAGGTCACACTGACTGATGTCCTGGGATGTGGGTAGATGAGCTAAGACAAGGAAGACAGTAAGTGGCCAGTGTGGCCGTCAGTGTGCATGTGCTGGTGCCTAGACTTGGGAGAATGGAGAGCCCAGCAGATGGGTATTCTGAGTTTGGTTTTAGATTGACCTGGGAGCTTGTTGGATGTGAGTTATGACAGAAATAAAGCAAGATCTGCCTCTTGGGATCTCGGCTTGGAAGCTGGCAGGCTGGAATTTTGAGTTACTGCAAAATAGAGGCTGAAGGGAGGAGCCCAGTGAGGGCTGGAAGCTGGAGGGTGCAGCTCTGAAAAAGCTGAACTCCAGCATCTAAGCTCAGAAGGCGAGCACGCAGTTCAGATTCAGCCAAAGCTTGCCTGGGATGTTGCTGGCATCTATGGCCACTAATGAGCAGGCACAGTAATAACATGAAGCCCAGCACTTGATGGGGTTTCTGATTAGGGGTTGTTAAAGCATGAAGAAGGAATTACTGCAACGGGATAGGACCGTGCACAAGGTGTCAGTGGTAAAGTATTCCTGTGAGTTGAGGATCATGTGTGATGAGTGACAGGCAGGTCATCTCCATAGCATGAGAAAGCTCCAGCCACTGGCGTTGTGAATGAATGCTAGGGCCAAGTACCCGGGAGACTTAAGTCTTTACTGTGATGCAGGGCTGACATCTAGCAGAAGCTGGAGAAGCTGTGGGCTCATGGATTGCTTGCAGAAGGCAGAGAACAAGGGTGGAAGGAGAGGAGTAATAAGAGATGTGCTGTCTGATTCATGGGAAACTCTGGAGTGTTGGGAATTGTTGAGTAGGTGTGGTTGGTGGAATCTGAAGAACAGATGAGCAGAGGGAACATTTCCAGCTAGGGTGTGAGTGGCCATGGTTAGAGGAAACCTGTGGAGCTGTGAGCCAGAATAGGCTAGTTTGGAGCTCTCTAGTGAAGTTGTTTTCTGACACATGCCCATGTTTATATGGTACACTGTGTTGGATGGTGTGGAATGGGTCCAGAAGCTGGAATGCTGAAAGTACCTGGATCATCTGGTCTAGTTATCTATTGTTTCTTTTGGAATAGGTTACTAATCCACATTCCTATTTTTTGAAACATGTATTTATTTATACATATATGTATATCTGTGGGCATGGCCATGCCGTAACACCTGTGTAGAGGTTAGTTATCCCATCAAGTGGGCAACAGGGATTGAGATTGGCAACAAATGCATTTACCCATGAAGCCATCTTGCCAGGTCCATAATGATTACTTGAAAGATTTTGTTGAGCTAAAGAAGTGATTCAGCAGTTGAGAGCACTGTCTGTTCTTCTAGAGATCCTTGGTTCCATTGCTAGCATCCACGTGGCAGCTCACAACCATATGTAATGCTAGTTATAGGGGATCTGACACTTTCCTGGTCTTTTAGGCACACACATGGTGTATATAAATGTACTGGCAAAATATTCATGTACATAAAATGGGGAAAAGGGGTTTGTTTTTACTTTTTTGATTATGTGTCTGTGTGTGTCTGAAGTGGATTTGTACATTTGAAATCAGAAGATGGTTTTGGATTTCCTGAAGCAAAGAGTTATAGACACCAGAATGATGATGTGACCTGTCCTCTGCAAGAATGGCAAGCACTTTTCAACACTGAGCCACCCCTCCTACCCTCTACCCCATAATCAATTGTTTAAGTGTGTGTCAGTGTGTTGACATGTCACATGTCACTGACATGTTGTATCAGTTGGATGAGCATAGCAGTGTCCTGATATAGTGTCTCTCATCAGTGAGGGCCTTTTCTTCCTTGGTCCATCAATGCTTTTGGGACTCAGGTGCTCTGGGTTTCTTTGTGATCTTTGCCAAAACCTCTGGCGCACTTGTCTTCTTTGGTATAGTTTGTCTCACTTTTGTCCAGGTCTCAGCTCCTTGAGGCTCAGAGGTTCTGCTCTTCCTTAGTGATGCTTAGATTAGCTCTTGTAGCCTCCTGCCCTTTCCAGCCTCAGACTCCTCCAGCTCCCTTGAGTGTTGTTTGTGTTTAAAGTAAGTAGAATTCTCTTGCCAGCATGTGGACTGAGCTTTCCCACTGGCCTGCAGACACACTTGGCCTACTTTCTTCAGCTTTTTAAACACCGTCCAGAACTTAGCAAACACACCTTGGGGAAAACTAATCTTGTATGCTGAACTCTTTAGATTTGCACTTTGCTCTTTAAACCAGACCAGACTGACCTCTACCAGCCCTGTGGGTTTGATTCCTAGCAGTTTCTTGGTGAGCCAAGCAGGTTTTTGTAAACAATAATATAATTTTTCTAAGTCCTTGGGTGGTGTTTTATAAATTACTTCTCTTTAGACATCAGTACTAGGTCTGGTCTGGAATGGCCACTCTCTGGCCATCCTGCATAACTTTTACACCCATCTTCTCTCTGGATCCCAGACTCCATTCTGCTTGCTAGCTCCCCAGGCTTTACCATCTTAAGCCTCAGTGTTCAAATGAGAGTAGCAATTTGAAAGTTAAAGTCACTTCCCCAAGTTGATATCAGTTCAGCATTGAAATATGTATTTACACTCAGTTCCTGACTTCGTGAGACTAGCTTTGTGTGCTCTCTGCAGGTCCAGCGAGTCTCTGACTGTCACTCATACCTTTGGGAGAGGCTGGGCTCTGTTTACCCAGCACTACACTTCTCATGCTCATGTGTCTTTTACCTGCTGTATGTTCTTTATGCTTTCATATTCCATATGCACCTCGGTTAAGATTTCAGAAACAGGTCTGACCTTGCTTTAATTATCAGCTGGTTGTTGTTACTGTTGGTTCAGTGAATGAAGAGATAGTATTTTACCCTCAACTGATTAGAAATAGCAGCTACCACCATCATCTTCTTTCCCCTCTTACAAATGCCTTAATTTATTGGATGGATGATTTTCTTTTTAAGAAAAGAAAACACAATCTAAGTTTGTTGTCCCAAGAAAAGACAAGATAAAAATTACTGGTAGTTTTATTTTCTGTAAAAAGAAAATAAAACCTCTCAGAAAAAAAAATTTTATTAAAGTCTGGAATTTTTTTAAAGAATTGAATAATTTATTAGTAAAATGACTGGCAGATATGTCAGTATCTAGTCCAAGATCATTTAGAACATGCTAGATCCAGCATTAGCCACTACGTAAATGACCTTCACATGTACTAGGTTAGGGAGCTCCACCTTTCAGCTAGCCCCTCAGCTCTTACATGGATAATCCTCGGACACTGAAGTTTGCAGGGAGGAGAGAGACTTGAGACTCTAGCATTGGAAGTGTGTGGTCTCACACTCTGTAAGTGGCAACATCACACTGACAAACCCGTGAAAAAACCAGTTCAAAGACAAAGGCTGGTTAGGCTCACAGGCTTCGAAGTTCTAGTCACTGAGCCAGGGAGCCCATTATGCTTAGGTCTCTGCTGGGGTGATGCTATCCAGCAGTGGTGGAGTGTGTTCAAAGCACAGCCACTGTCCTTATGGCTGGGTATTGAAAGAGAAGACAAGGCCAGAATCCCAGTGACTTCTTTAAGGGCATGCCCTAGTGACCTGAAAACCTTTCAGCCCTGGAATTTAGTGTCTTGTGTGGATTTTGAGTGTTAAATATGTGAGGATTTTGGTTCTTTATGCTCCCCTGGGATCACAGCAGCTTAGTTCTAGTACCTGTCATGCAAGTCATTCACCATGGCACATGTGTGGAAGCTAGTGAACTCTCTCGTTGCCTGTCTTCATTTCCTCCCTTGCCGCTGTGTACTCCAGACTAGCTAGCCTTTGAACTTCTGAGGATCTCCTAACTCCAAGTCCAGTTTTTCTTTAGAAGTTTTGTGTTTCCAGATACACACTTGACATGATTTCTGGGGTTCCTGACTCTGGCCCTTATGCCTGTGCAACAAATACTGTACCAACTGAGCCGCCCCATTCAGCCCTATGATTCAGAGTTTTCCATCACACATTTTTAAGCAGAAATGGGGCAGCCTTTCTGTAACACTTCCGTCATGGGCCACTCATCACTGAAACCCAGAGAAAGAAAGGCTCTCATGTGAGTGTTAGAGATGTGTAGGTATCCACAGTGTGAGGCCAGCAGGAACAAAGAGAGAGCAGAGCCACTCAGGTTCTGAATCCACAGGACCTCTCTGGCTCCTCGTCTTCATCCCTCCTCCTGCTCATGTCCTCGCCACAGTCCCAGGCCTGAAGAGAAGTATGTATGTATGGAGTAGAATCCAGTAATTCTATTATGGAGGAAGCAGAGTTAACACTAAGACAGTGTGCTTTAGATGCGGGGGCTCCAAAGTTTTGTGCCTGTCCCACTTTCCACTCTCTCTCTCATAGAGATTGGTGACTTTAATGTCTGCACAGCCCAGTTTAGTAGAGGATTCTGGTATTGTATTGTATATAAAAATACCAGGAATCATTAACAGCACCAGTGCTGAGGGGACGGGGTTGTCCTAGTTAGGATTTCTGTTACCACTATATAACACCATGACCAAAGCCTATTGGGAAGGAAAGGGTTTATTTCAGCTCACACTTCCTCTATCACTGAGAAAGGGCAGGGCAGGAACCTAAAGGCAGGAGCTGATGCGAAGCCATGGAGTGGGTGTTGCTTACTGACTTGCTCATCATAGGTTGCTCAGCCTGTTTTCTTATAGCGCTAAGGGCCAGCAGCCCTGGGATGGCACCACCCACAGTGGGCTAAGTCCCTCCCTCATCAAGAGTAATTAAGAAAATGCCCTGCAGGCTTGCCTTTGGCCATAGTATGGAGGCAGTTTTTCAATTGAGGTTACTTCCTTTCAGATGACTTTAGTTTGAGTCCGGTTGACATAAAAGTAGCCAGCACAGGGAGCCTATAGTAGATCACTGTAGGAGGTAACCTTTTTAAAATGTATTTGCAAAGTTAATGCAACCTACATGAAATAGTTGTAGTTTCATTTAGGGTTTTTTGTTTGTTTGGTGGTTGTTGTTGTTGTTGTTGTTGACTTGTCCCATTTTTGGCTACTGTTTTTTAGCTGCTGTTCCCCCACCCCAATATCTGAGTATGTGTTTTTGTAAATGCCTTTTAAACTAAGTTTTCTCACACACACACACACACAGACACACACACACACACACACACAACTTTTTTTTTTCAGAATTTGGATTTTTATCCTCAGCATTGGGGCGGCAGCACCCCCTCAAGGTCATAGCAACTGGGGTTTGTGCCTCAGCCATGTCCTAACATTGAGTATAAATGTTTGTCAGAAATGGAGGAATCAGGCCACTCTGCTTCTGCTTTATTGAAACTGGACTCCAGTGTGGGCGTAGGTACTTCTTAGAACAGTCCTCACGTCTGAGAAGGTCAGATCCTCACTGTGACATGGACTGTCATACCCCACCGAGTCTGTGGATCACGGTGCCCTGCAGCTGGGCTACCGTTTTGTAATATGTGACAGTGCTTATCTTTGTAGGCTCAGAGTGTTCTCTGGAAACATTTTCATTTGTTTATTCTGAGAACCTAACCCTAAAAGAAATAACAAAACGAGTTGTTTTCCAGTGCTGTGGAGTGTAGTGATCTCACAGCCCCCTGTGGAGAGGGGCGGCTGGTAGAGACATGTTGTGTAGGTCCAAGTCTGGAATCCACATAGAAGCCTTCAAAGTACATTAAGAGAGTACATGTAAGTGGCTTTAGAGTAAGCCTGGGTTGGAATGCTCCAAAGAGGTTGTAATAAATGGATTAATTATAAGGAGTTCACTTCCATGGGGATGGATGCTGAGAAGCAGCTAATAGGCTGGAGACGTGGAAGCTGACCTGAGTCAGGGCATCGGGGGTGCAAGTTCTCATTGCAAAGCTCATTTCCTTAAGACCCAAACAGATGAGTTTTTGAACCTGAAGAAAGGAGTAAACTGATACTTCTACTCAGGCAGTCACGAAGTCAGCCTTCAGCTGACTCGGGGAGAGCCAGTCTTTGGGACCTTAACCTCAGAAACATCCAGAAGAACAGAAGACCATGTGTGGGCATCCTGTGGCCCAGGCAAGTTGACGCATAAAGCCAACCACCAGAAACTCAGAGGAGCTGAGTGGAAGCCAGAAGTGAGTCGTCTGTGTTCACATTCAGGAGCGAAGAACACTGATCTGGACTTGTAGGTGTCTTATTCTTCAGTGTTGTGAGGTTTTTATACATCTGGGATAGAAATCTTTATAAATAAATGCTTTATAAATATATTAGGCCACTCAGTCATTTCACCCAGCAAACATTTATAGGTAATCCTTCCTCAGGGTCCTAGGTGAGCTATTGGGAGGGCAAAGGCCAGCTCACCTAACCATCCTTTCTCTTCCCTAGAGGTCAGAAAGGTAGATGCCTCACTACCAGTTCCTTGGTGAGCTGATTAGTTGCAGTTGTTGAGGGCTTTTGAGCAGTGTGTTTGCAGCACCCTCCCTGTGCTCTGTGCAAAGTGAGCAGTGTTATCCCCGCCCTCTGTGTATTTGAGCTGAGCTCTGGGGGCAGAGAAGAGAGTGAGCATGGCAGCAGGCATACGAGGAGGGTTCTGGCACGAGAGAGAGGGTCTGTTCAAAGGCCCACAAGCAGGCCCACAGAGCTGCAGCGAATGGGTAAGCAGTAATTATTGGTCAGGGCCTGGAAACAGAAACCTGTGGTTGGACTCAGCGTGCTGCCAGGGCAGTGTGGACCTTGGTAGCTTGAGGGGTAATGATGGGATTGAAGGCCCTGGCCAGGCCAGCCCATGAACAAAGGGCTTTCTGTTTAATGACTTGTTCAGCATTAGTGTGTGAAGAGCAGAGTCAGCTGCAACCAAGAACTCAGACTCCCACACCAAGGGACACATTACCAGGAGAGATTTATTATATTTTTCTTGCATATTTTATTGTATATCATGTTAATTTTTTTAGTTTGCAGGCAGTAGTAGTGACACTTGTACAGTTGCACAATTTTGACAAATGTGGAGTCAGTGATGATGGTATAAAGCAGTCCTGCCACTTCCAGAAGCCCCAGTGGACTCCTTGGACACTTTCCCACAGCCAGGTTCTAGATCACATTCCCACAGTCTTTCTTGGGAAGCCATTTTGATGCACTCAGACACAAAGCCTTTTGGATCTTGGTCCATTTTCTTAGAAGGGAGGCCATCTGAATCCATTAGCCTGTTGTTTCTGATTCCTTTTTGGTTGGAGTGGCACCCTCTTGTGTGTTGTGTACAGTCTTTTCTTTTCCCAGGTTGCATGCGTCCAAGTGTTTCTACTGGGGAGTGGGTTATCTGTGGAGCTGTGGAAGCGCTGAGGTTCATTCCGATCGATGCTCACAGGGCTGTCAGTGGTAAATACTGAGAACAGAGATCTTTGGTTCATGTGATAGAAGTGTGCTTAAGGAACTGCCGAACTAACCTGTGCTACAGTTTCTTCGTTTTTGTTTTTTTAACCAACCTTTGTGTTCACAGCAGGCAAAGTACTAGGTAAAGTGCAGTGGTCAATGTACACAGTAGGTAGGGTAAAGGTGCAGTAGTCAGTGTACAGGAGGTAGGGTAAGGTGCAGTGGTCAGTGTACAGTAGGTAGGGTAAGGTGCAGTGGTCAGTGTACAGGAGGTAGGGTAAGGGTACAGTGGTCAGTGTACAGGAGGTAGGGTAAGGTGCAGTGGTCAGTGTACAGGAGGTAGGGTAAGGTGCAGTGGTCAGTGTACAGGAGGTAGGATAAGGTGCAGTGGTCAATGTACCCAGTAGGTAGGGTAAGGTGCAGTAGTCAGTGTACAGTAGGTAGGGTAAGGTGCAGTGGTCAGTGTACAGGAGGTAGGGTAAGGTGCAGTGGTCAGTGTACAGGAGGTAGGGTAAGGTGCAGTGGTCAGTGTACAGGAGGTAGGGTAAGGTGCAGTAGTCAGTGTACAGTAGGTAGGGTAAAGGTGCAGTAGTCAGTGTACAGGAGGTAGGGTAAGGTGCAGTGGTCAGTGTACAGGAGGTAGGGTAAGGTGCAGTGGTCAGTGTACAGGAGGTAGGGTAAGGTGCAGTAGTCAGTTTACAGGAGGTAGGGTAAGGTGCAGTGGTCAGTGTACAGGAGGTAGGGTAAGGTGCAGTGGTCAGTGTACAGTAGGTAGGGTAAGGTGCAGTGGTCAGTGTACAGGAGGTAGGGTAAGGGTACAGTGGTCAGTGTACAGGAGGTAGGGTAAGGTGCAGTGGTCAGTGTACAGGAGGTAGGGTAAGGTGCAGTGGTCAGTGTACAGGAGGTAGGATAAGGTGCAGTGGTCAATGTACCCAGTAGGTAGGGTAAGGTGCAGTAGTCAGTGTACAGTAGGTAGGGTAAGGTGCAGTGGTCAGTGTACAGGAGGTAGGGTAAGGTGCAGTGGTCAGTGTACAGGAGGTAGGGTAAGGTGCAGTGGTCAGTGTACAGGAGGTAGGGTAAGGTGCAGTGGTCAGTGTACAGGAGGTAGGGTAAGGTGCAGTGGTCAGTGTACAGGAGGTAGGGTAAGGTGCAGTAGTCAGTGTACAGTAGGTAGGGTAAAGGTGCAGTAGTCAGTGTACAGGAGGTAGGGTAAGGTGCAGTGGTCAGTGTACAGGAGGTAGGGTAAGGTGCAGTGGTCAGTGTACAGGAGGTAGGGTAAGGTGCAGTAGTCAGTGTACAGTAGGTAGGGTAAAGGTGCAGTAGTCAGTGTACAGGAGGTAGGGTAAGGTGCAGTGGTCAGTGTACAGGAGGTAGGGTAAGGTGCAGTGGTCAGTGTACAGGAGGTAGGGTAAGGTGCAGTAGTCAGTTTACAGGAGGTAGGGTAAGGTGCAGTGGTCAGTGTACAGGAGGTAGGGTAAGGTGCAGTGGTCAGTGTACAGTAGGTAGGGTAAGGTGCAGTGGTCAGTGTACAGTAGGTAGGGTAAGGTGCAGTGGTCAGTGTACAGGAGGTAGGGTAAGGGTACAGTGGTCAGTGTACAGGAGGTAGGGTAAGGTGCAGTGGTCAGTGTACAGGAGGTAGGGTAAGGTGCAGTGGTCAGTGTACAGGAGGTAGGGTAAGGTGCAGTGGTCAGTGTACAGTAGGTAGGGTAAGGTGCAGTGGTCAGTGTACAGGAGGTAGGGTAAGGGTACAGTGGTCAGTGTACAGGAGGTAGGGTAAGGTGCAGTGGTCAGTGTACAGGAGGTAGGGTAAGGTGCAGTGGTCAGTGTACAGGAGGTAGGATAAGGTGCAGTGGTCAATGTACCCAGTAGGTAGGGTAAGGTGCAGTAGTCAGTGTACAGTAGGTAGGGTAAGGTGCAGTGGTCAGTGTACAGGAGGTAGGGTAAGGTGCAGTGGTAAGTGTACAGAAGGTAGGGTAAGGTGCAGTGGTCAGTGTACAGGAGGTAGGGTAAGGTGCAGTGGTCAGTGTACAGGAGGTAGGGTAAGGTGCAGTGGTCAGTGTACAGTAGGTAGGGTAAGGTGCAGTGGTCAGTGTACAGGAGGTAGGGTAAGGTGTAGTGGTCAGTGTACAGGAGGTAGGGTAAGGTGCAGTGGTCAGTGTACAGGAGGTAGGGTAAGGTGCAGTGGTCAGTGTACAGTAGGTAGGGTAAGGTGCAGTGGTCAGTGTACAGTAGGTAGGGTAAGGTGCAGTGGTCAGTGTACAGTAGGTAGGGTAAGGTGCAGTGGTCAGTGTACAGGAGGTAGGGTAAGGGTACAGTGGTCAGTGTACAGGAGGTAGGGTAAGGTGCAGTGGTCAGTGTACAGGAGGTAGGGTAAGGTGCAGTAGTCAGTGTACAGGAGGTAGGGTAAGGTGCAGTGGTCAGTGTACAGTAGGTAGGGTAAGGTGCAGTGGTCAGTGTACAGGAGGTAGGGTAAGGGTACAGTGGTCAGTGTACAGGAGGTAGGGTAAGGTGCAGTGGTCAGTGTACAGGAGGTAGGGTAAGGTGCAGTGGTCAGTGTACAGGAGGTAGGATAAGGTGCAGTGGTCAATGTACCCAGTAGGTAGGGTAAGGTGCAGTAATCAGTGTACAGTAGGTAGGGTAAGGTGCAGTGGTCAGTGTACAGGAGGTAGGGTAAGGTGCAGTGGTAAGTGTACAGAAGGTAGGGTAAGGTGCAGTGGTCAGTGTACAGGAGGTAGGGTAAGGTGCAGTGGTCAGTGTACAGGAGGTAGGGTAAGGTGCAGTGGTCAGTGTACAGTAGGTAGGGTAAGGTGCAGTGGTCAGTGTACAGGAGGTAGGGTAAGGTGTAGTGGTCAGTGTACAGGAGGTAGGGTAAGGTGCAGTGGTCAGTGTACAGGAGGTAGGGTAAGGTGCAGTGGTCAGTGTACAGTAGGTAGGGTAAGGTGCAGTGGTAAGTGTACAGGAGGTAGGGTAAGGTGTAGTGGTCAGTGTACAGGAGGTAGGGTAAGGTTCAGTGGTCAGTGTACAGTAGGCTTGTTAGATGTAATTATTTTGTTTTCTCTTTGGACTGTAAGCATCAAGAGAACAGGGCCTTTGTTCCTTAAGGTCTCCCAGAACCTCGCAGGTGATCTCAGCAGATCTAAATAAGTACAGCATAGACTGGAAAACAGATGACTTCATTGTAGTGTGACTGCTACAAGGACAGGTGATAAAATTACTATTTTACACTCTCTCAGTGAGTGTGGGTTAGACCTTCTTCATGTGTGGGTCCCCTGTGAGAAATGTTCACAGAACCCTTTCTAATTCCATTGATCATATGATAAGTGTATTAGCTGCTCTTCTGTTGCTGTGAGAAAACACCATGAGCAAAGGCAACTTGAGAAAGAAAGGTTATTTCAGCTTACAGTTGTAGTCCATCATGAAGAAGTCAGGGCAGGGTCTGAAGCAGAAGCTATAGAATAGTGCTGCTTGCTGGCTTGTTGCCCTGGCTTTCTCCTAGGACTGTCTGCCTAGGGGTAACACCTCTCACGGTGGTGACTCTTTCACATCAATCACAAATCAAGGAAATGCCCCACAGAATGGCCTACAGGCCAGCCTGATGAAAGCACTGTTTTTCAGTTGATGGTCCTTCTTCGTGAATGACTAGCTTGTGTTAAGTTGATAAGAAACTAACCAATAACTACTATTAGCCCTTGTCAACTTGACAAACAAACATAGAACTATTAAACCATTACCTTTTCATTTCTGTTTGTCCCCATGATGTCATTTTACTATTAATCTTTGCAATGTGAACCAATGTAACTAAATATCCTACAGTCTTTTTTTCTTTTACTTTTAAAGTCTAGCTCTTTGAAAAATCCAGTGTCTTAGGTAGAGTTTCTATTGTTGTGATGAAACACTATAACCAAAGCTACTTGAGAACAAATGTTTTATGTGGCTTACATTTCCATATCATAGTCCATCATCAAAGGAAGTCCGAGCAGGAATGCAAACAGGTCAGAAACCTTGAGGCCAGAGCAGATGCAGAGGCTATGGAAGAGTGCTGTTTCCTGGCTTGCCATTATGGCTTGCCAGGACCACCAGCCTAGGGATGGCCCCGCCTACAATGGGCCCTGTCCTCATCAATCACTAATTAAAAAAATGCCCTACAGCTGGATCTTTTGGAGGCATTTTCTCAATTGAGAGTCTTAACCTTTCAGATAACTCTAGCTGTGTCAAGTTGACATAAAACTAGCCAGTCCAGAAACTTTGGATTTTTAAGGAGACTTGGATATTTTAAAGAGACTGTACTGGCAAGTTTTATGTCAACTTGGCACAAGCTAGAGTCATCAGAGAGGAGGAAGCCTTGACTGAGAATATGCCTCCTTAAAATTGGGCTACAGGCAAGCTTATAGGTCGTTTTCTTATTTTGTAATTGATGTGGTAGGCCCAGCCCATTGTGGGTGAGGCCATTTCTGGGCTGGTGGTCCTGGGTCCTATAAGAAAGCAAGCTGAGGAGTGTTCCTCTTTCTCCACATCCTCGCCAACAACTGCTGTCTCCTGTGTTTTTGATCTTAGCCATCCTGACTGGTGTGAGATGGAATCTCAGGGTTGTTTTGATTTGCATTTCCCTAATGACTAAGGATGATGAATATCTATCTCTTTAGGTGCTTCTCAGCCATTAGATATTCTTCAGGTGAGAACTCTTTGTTTAGCTCTGTACCCCATTTTTTAATAGGGTTACTTGCCTCTCTGGAGTTTAACTTCTTGAGTTCTTTGTATATATTGGATATTAGCCCTCTGTCGGATGTAGGGTTGATAAAGATCATTTCCCAGTTAGTTGGTTGCCGCTTTGTCTTTTTGACAGTGTCTTTTGCCTTGCAAAAACTTTGTAATTTAATGAGGTCCCATTTGTCAATTCTTTTTTTTTTTTTTTTTTTTTTTTTAATTTTATTTTATTTTATTTTTTTAATTTACATTCCAAATCACTTCCCCTTTCCCATTTCCTCCCTCCCCGAAAGTCCCATAAGCCCCCTTCCCTCCCTCTTTTCTCCGTTCAACCCCCTCTCATTACTCTGTCCTGGCGTTCCCCTACATCCAGTCTTTCCAGGACCAGGGGTCTCTCCTTCCATCTTTTTAGAAATCTATTGATATGCTGATTGTGTCTAGGGTATTCTGAGATTCTGGGTCAATATCCCCTTATCAGTGACTTCATACCATGTGTGATCTTTTGTGATTGGGTTACCTCACTAAGGATGATATTTTCAAGTTCTGACCATTTGCCTAGGAATTTCGTGAATTCATTGTTTTTAATTGCAGAGTAGTATTCCATTGTGTAAATATACCACATCTTCTGAATCCATTCCTCCGTTGAGGGACATCTGGGTTCTTTCCAGCTTCTGGCTATTATAAATAAGGCTGCTATGAATATAGTGGAGCATGTGTCCTTATTGCATGCAGGTAAAGTCTCTGGGTATATGCCCAGGAGTGGTATAGCCGGATCCTCCGGAAGTGTCATGCCCAGTTTTCTGAGGAGCCGCCAGACTGCTTTCCAGAGTGGTTGTACCAGCCTGCAATTCCACCAGCAGTGGAGGAGTGTTCCTCTTTCTCCACATCCTCGCCAACAACTGCTGTCTCCTGTGTTTTTGATCTTAGCCATCCTGACTGGTGTGAGATGGAATCTCAGGGTTGTTTTGATTTGCATTTCCCTAATGACTAAGGATGATGAACATCTCTTTAGGTGCTTCTCAGCCATTAGATATTCTTCAGGTGAGAACTCTTTGTTTAGCTCTGTACCCCCATTTTTTAATAGGGTTACTTGCCTCTCTGGAGTTTAACTTCTTGAGTTCTTTGTATATCTTGGATATTAGCCCTCTGTCGGATGTAAGGTTGGTAAAGATCATTTCCCAGTTAGTTGGTTGCCGCTTTGTCTTTTTGACAGTGTCTTTTGCCTTGCAAAAACTTTGTAATTTAATGAGGTCCCATTTGTCTATTCTTGATCTTAGAGTATAAGCTATTGGAGTTCTGTTCAGGAAATTCTCCCCTGTGCCCATATGTTCAAGGTTCTTCCCTAGTTTCCCTTCTATTAGTTTCAGTGTGTCTGGTTTTATGTGGAGATCTTTGATCCACTTAGAATTGAGCTTAGTGCAAGGAGATAAGGATGGGTCAATTTGCATTCTTCTGCATGTTGACCTCCAGCTGAGCCAGCACCATTTGTTGAAAAGGCTATCTTTTTTCCACTGGATGGTTTTAGCTCCTTTGTCAAAGATCAAGTGACCATAGGAGTGTGGATTCATTTCTGGGTCTTCAATTCTGTTCCATTGATCTACATGTCTGTTACTGTACCAATACCATGCAGTTTTTAACACTATTGCTCTGTAGTACAGCTTGAGGTCCGGGATACTGATTCCCCCAGAGGTTCTTTTACTCTTGAGAATAGTTTTAGCTATTCTGGGTTTTCTGTTATTCCAGATGAATTTTTGAATTGCTCTTTCTAACTCTATGAAGAATTGAGTTGGGATTTTGATGGGGATTGCATTGAATCTGTATATTACTTTTGGTAAGATGGTCATTTTTACTATATTAATCCTGCCAATCCATGAGCATGGCAGATTTTTCCATCTTCTGAGGTCTTCTTCAATTTCTTTCTTCAGAGACTTGAAGTTCTTGTCATACAGATCTTTCACTTGTTTGGTTAGAGTCACGCCAAGATACTTTATATGGTTTGTGGCTATCGTGAAGGGTATCATTTCTCTTACTTCTTTCTCAGCCTGCTTATCCTTTGAGTATAGGAAGGCTACTGACTTGCTTGAGTTGATTTTATATCCGGCCACTTTGCTGAAGTCCTTTATCAGCTGTAGGAGTTCTCTGGTGGAGTTCTTTGGGTCGCTTAAGTATACTATCATATCGTCTGCAAATAGTGATAGTTTGACTTCTTCCTTTCCAATTTGTATCCCTTTGACCTCTTTTTGTTGTCTAATTGCTCTAGCTAGAACTTCAAGTACTATATTGAAAAGATATGGAGAGAGAGGGCAGCCTTGTCTAGTCCCTGATTTTAGTGGGATTGCTTCAAGTTTCTCTCCATTTAGATTGTCTGGCGGTTCCTCAAAAAACTGGGCATGACACTCCCGGAGGATCCGGCTATACCACTCCTGGGCATATACCCAGAGGCTCTACCTGCATGTAATAAGGACACATGCTCCACTATGTTCATAGCAGCCTTATTTATAATAGCCAGAAGCTGGAAAGAACCCAGATGTCCCTCAACGGAGGAATGGATTCAGAAGATGTGGTATATCTACACAATGGAATGCTACTCTGCAATTAAAAACAATGAATTCACGAAATTCCTAGGCAAATGGTCAGAACTTGAAAATATCATCCTTAGTGAGGTAACCCAATCACAAAAGAACACACATGGTATGCAGTCACTGATAAGGGGATATTAACCCAGAATCTTGGAATACCCTAGACACAATTCGCATATCAATAGATTTCTAAGAAGATGGAAGGAGAGACCCCTGGTCCTGGAAAGACTGGATGTAGGGGAACGCCAGGACAGAGAAACGAGAGGGGGTTGAATGGAGAAAAGAGGGAGGGAAGGGGGCTTATGGGACTTTCGGGGAGGGAGGAAACGGGAAAGGGGAAGTGATTTGGAATGTAAATTAAAAAAAAAACTTAGAAAATAAAAAAAAAAGAAAGCAAGCTGAGCAAGCCTGGGAAAATCAAGGCAGTAAGCAACACTCCTCCGTCACCTCTGCATTAGCTCCGGCCCTGCTTTTGTTCCTGCCTCCACTGCTTTTGATGATGTGAACTGTTGTATGGAACTGTGAGTGAAATAAACCCTTTCCTCCCCAAATTGCTTTTGGTCTTGGTACTTTGTCACAGCAATAGTAACCCTAACTAAGACAGTCTCATAACTGTGAGTATCTATAAAAAAAACAAAAATAAAAGCAGACAAACAAATGAAACAAAACAAGAGGGAAGAATGAGGGCACAGTCACAGATCAAAGCAAAACCAAACTCCAGCAGTGTAAATAGCTTAATGTTCATCTGGGACTCAGTTTTCTGGGCTCCAAAGAGTGTGGGCATCTCTACTTCTCCAGCTCTGTCAGTACACAGCACACAAGCTTATCTCATAGTCTCAGGCTTGTTCCTTTCCACAACTGCCGCTGTCCTTGGTGGTCATCTCAAAAATGCTGAGGTCCCCATTGCAACTGGGGACTATACCTTTACCAGAGTCTCTCCTGAGCTGTTTTCAGGGACTATGACCCTGCCACATGGTGCCAGGCTTCATCTCTACATGACCTCTTTAATCCTGGGGCTTTTTAAGGCAACTGAGGTTGTACCTTTATAAATGGCCTCTTCTGGCCTCTCACAGTGCCAAGCCTCATGCATCTGTTTTCTATGGCCTCTTTATGCTTTCAAAACCACTTGGGAAACTCTTACACATTACCAAGTTCAACTGCTAGCACTTAGGTACAGACTTATGTATGCTGACCCTGAGGAAACACTTCCCAGAAGACATCACTGAACTCAGTAATGCTGGTCTCTTCTTTATCACAGCAGATTCTTCAGTCTCAGCTAACCAGTATCAGTTGTCAAATTGATTAGCAAAGGGAAGGTTTCACGTTAGTAGTTCTGGTCTTTTGGTAGCAATTTCTTTCCTATTTAGGTTCTTATCACTGTGATAAAGACCATAACCAATCTTACACTTGCATGTAGCATCACTGAGCGGAATCAGGGCTGGAACTCAAGGCAGAAACTGACTCAAAGACCGCGGAGGGGTGCTGCTTATTCATTGGCTCATCGCGGCGTGCTCGGCCTGCTTTCCTAAGCTTCCCAGGACCACCCGCCCCCGTGGCACCATCCACAGTGGGTTGGGTCCTCCCACTTCACTGATTATCAAGGAAATGAAGTACAGACTTGTCCACACACCAGTTTATTGGAGTCGTTTTCTCAGTTGAGGCTTCTTCTTCCCAGATGACCCTAGCTCGTGTCAAGTTGACCAAAAACCAAACAGGGACAATAGGTTTCTTCCTGCTTATCTGTCTTTCTGTATTTAACACATTGAGAACCATCTAAGCATTTTATTACTGACTCAGAATACCAGGAAGGGGGTTGAAATCCAGTTTGATCCAGTTCCTAACATCTTTAATTGTGCTGAGTCACAGCTCATACACAGGCAAGTGCGTAATACAATGCACACTGTACTGTGGAAGCTGATGCTCTTAGGAAATGAATTACGTAGAAGATACATTTTTATCTGAAATCTCTTTACTTTTCCTAACATATAACTAATCGTTTGAACTATGAATTCCAGTGCCCTCTCTGTGACATTGACCTGTTCTGTGGCTGTCTTACAGGTGTGTGCTGCTCCCACTCCTGGGGATGAAGCCACCGCCGCAAAGCCTCTACCTGTTGGTTGACTCCGTGGACGAAGGCTGCAATGTGGTAGAAGGGGAACAGACATCACCCAGCCTCTCCGGGACTGTAGCAGAGCTCTTGGCCGGTCACCACGAGTTCTTTCCCCCCTGGCTCCTTCTTCTCTGCTCTGCCCGGAAGCAGAGCAGAGCTGTCACTAAAATGTTCACTGGTGAGTGTTGAATATTCTCCAGAACTGGCCCAGGAGGGGTTCTTGGAGGTAGCAAAGTACTTGTTCAGAGGTCTGAGTGCTACAAAAGCCTTCTTCGCCTCTTGCCACCACCATACCTTAGGATCATATTTAAAATAAGGGGTGGTGGTGTGCTTTAAAACCACTTACATTGGCTTTTTCTGAAAATTCTTTCCCTGAGCTGAGGGATAATTCAGTGAGTAAAGTGCTTGCTGTGCAAACATGAGAACTCCATATATAAACCACAACAAACACAACCAGGCATGGGCACACAAACCTTTAATCCAGTGCTGGGGAGACAGAGACAGCCAAACCCTAGGGCTCGATGTCCACCAGCCTAGCCATCAGGAGTGGCCCTAAGGTTGTTCCTTGGCCTCTATATGCATGTACGCACACATGAGTATGTACACATACAAAAACAGTCTTTCCCTACTTCCTGTAGTAAGACCCAACTTAGTGATTAATTAGCCGTGCCAGTTAATTAGTACTTTACAGCTCATTAGTCATGCAATCGGTATCTCTTCAGTGGCTCCTGAAGTTCTGTGGCAGGTTCTCATATGTGATCCTCTCTTCGTGACAGAGCTGAGCAGAGCTCTTCATATAATCTAAGGGCAGCCAGCCGCAGCAGGATTTGGGTGAAAGCTTTGGATGAGCATGATAGTAGCCAGGGCTGTGTGTCAGCTCCCCTGTTGGGTGAGGGTAAAGGTGGTCTCCCTCTCCAAGTCACCTGGTAGCATCAGCTCATTTTATGTTCCCTACACATTATGAACTTTTTACATGCATTTTTAAGTTTGTGTGAGGGCATGCATACTTGAGGTCCTCATCCTGTCCAACTGGAGTTGCTGTGAGTGGCCCATTGGAGATGCTGAGAATCAAACTTGGGTCCTCTTCAAAAGCAGCACATGTTCTAACCCCTGAGTGTGTCTCCAGCCCCAAGCTATGTCATATGTTTGCACAAATGAGTCACTATAGCATGTACACATTAGTGCTTATATTGTCTATGTGACCTTGGGCAGCTTGCCTAACCTCCTGCTTCCTGTCTGTAAAGTGGAGTCCTGTGAAGCTAGATATGCCTGAGGTGTGGTAAGGGTTCTTATTCTAATCATCTCATTCTCGTTTGTTAATAAAAATCAGTTTTGACCTGAATTTTTAGAATTGCTTATAAGCCTGGGTCTTTGGCTTCATCTGCAGGTGTTGTTTATTGTGAACAAATGTTTTGGCTAGAGGTGTTTGAGAGGATGGAACCTCAGTTGAGAACAAGATTGATCTGTGGGGCATTGATTGATTGATGTGGGAGAGCCCAGTTCTCTGTGGGCAGTGCCACCTCAGGGGAGGTAGTCTTGGGCTAAAACAGACTGAGATATAAAGAAAACAGACTGAGAAAGCTTGCGGGGGAGGAGAGGGAGTCGGGGGAGGGGACCAATAAGCAGTGTTGCTCCATGGTCCCTTGAGTCAGCTCCTGACTTCAGATTCCTGCCTTGAGTTCCCTACATGATGGAGTACAAGCTATAAGATGAAAGAAACCCTTTCCTTCTCAAGTTGCTTTTGGACGTGGTATTTCATCAGAGCAATAGAAACCCAAAGGAAGAGGACAAGCCTCCTCTTTGTGCTTTCTTTCCTCTATCCTTCAGCATGCAGGTTGGAGTGTTCTCACTGCAGGGTGATCATCTTCAATCTAAGACCCAGAGTCTAAAACCTAGGAGCTGCTTGAGTTCAACCAAGGAGAACTCCAGGGCAAGATTCTGTTTTGTGTGGTATTTAAAATATTACCGAAGCTTTCAAGCTGTGTGGATAAATGTGCATGTGAGACAGATGAATTTTGTACTGGGAGATGGTTTCCATTCTTAAGTATATTCAGATATTCCAAAATCTGAAAAGTTCCAAACTGCTTCGGGCCTCAGGCATTTTGGATGAGATACTCAACTTCAATTGCCAGAGCAGCACGGTCAATGACCCTTTGTCCTCCAGGCTACTTGTAGTTGCTGGATGAGGCCATTGTCCTTTGGACATGGGTCACTTCGGCTCTCTTAGTCTTTCATGCACACAGTGATGCCGATGCCTGCCTCTGCATGAGGACTCCCTCTGCATTTTCTTCATCTACTCTGCCTCGTCTGTGTCACAGGCTTGCACACAGACTAGAGTGTCCATCCTTTGAGCTTCCGGTCATCTTCCCACTTCAGTCACAGCTCAAATAGGACATTCACGTACAGACTATGTTTTCCATTCTTGTTTATTTGTGCCCTCCTTCTACATAGTCACCCCACTCTGTCTGGTTTTATTTTCTTCATGGATCTAATACCACTTAAATCTGTCTGGATTTCATGTGTGTATTTAACTAATTATCCTCTTATCTAGGATACAGTCTCCATGAAAAAGGGTCCTGACTGTGTGGGCCCAGACTTTGGTCCTGTAAGATTCTGACTGTGAGCACCTGCTTGTAAGCATGGGGTCAGGCCCCTGTCAGGGACTATGTTTGCATTCATTTGTAAGCAAAGACTCAAACCCATTTGCTTAGCCAGCGCCAAGGAGTGTCATGCCCACTGAAATATTTTACCAAAAATAGAAAAGAGGTTTAGTGGGGCCTGGGAAGATGGTTCATTTGTCAAAGCACCTGCTCCAGGGCCCACATAAAAAAGCTGGGTGTGATAGCCTTGCTACCAGAGAGGCTCACTGACCAGGCAGCTCAGCCTACAAGGTGAGTTCTAGGCCACAGAAAGACCTTGGCTCTAAAGGCTCCTGTGGGCACTTCCCTGGCATAAGTGTGGTGCTAAGTTCCATCCCCAGTACCCAGTAAATAATAAGGTCATTTTCAGAGGTCAGGGTATTTACATTGTTGGTCAGTAGATGGTCTCAGTTCTGTGTGTTAGTTCAGTTTCTTCCTCAGGAGCTGCAGCTCAGTCAGAGCTTTCCACAGGCTAGACTGACTGACACTACTGAGCTAAACTAAACCTTCTGCTCTATTTCTGTTTTGTTTCTGCCACTGGGTCTTACCTTGGCTGGAATGGGCCTCACTGTATGGATCTTGAGCCTGGGACCGTCTTCCTGCTTCTGCTTCTATGGAGCTAGAATTGTTGGCACAAGTTGCCCACCCCATATTAAACATATAACTTTTACTGATGTTAAATATAAAATCTTATTAAATCAACGTCACTCTTTAGATTTGGGAAAGATTTGTTTTGAGTTATAAATATTTTGCACCCTTCTGCACAACATCAGTTCCATGCCCTTGTACCTCCTCCTCTCATCTCTGTTACCATCATTTTCTTTCTCAGCTTTGCCAGGAAAGGAAACATTTAGCATCTCACAAAGCCCTGACTCTGACCCCATTAGTCACTAGTCATGGTGAGTGACTCAAGCAGCCTTTGTGCCTGCACTTAGCTCACTTATAAGGTAGGAAAACCTCCCTCACAGTGCAGATGCAAGGTTTGTGTGTGAAAATTTACAACCCAAGGGTAGCCCTTGCCCAACATTCAGAGGCCCTGGGTTCAGTCCCTGGTACTGTACACACACAAGGAGAGCTGTCTCAATGGCATTTTCTTTGGCCCCCTTTAGAGGCATCAGGCCCAGCACTGTGGAGGCCTAGCCCAATTCTGTTTTTGTTATCTTAAGTTTTCATCAGATAACTTTAGTTAATTAGCTTAAATTATAGATACTTCTGCATTATGGGTTGTAATCTTTCACATAGATCAGTCTGTGTGCACATCACTTTGGAAACTTTAAAACACTATTACATACCACTTTAGTAATCTTTTATTTATTAGCTACAGGCCTGGAACTTGCTGTGTAGCCCAGGCTGGTCTCAAACTCACAATCCTCCTGCCTCAGCTTCCTAGTACTGGGATTACTGCCATGCACCACCTCATCAGGTAGGTTCCTTTGTACCTTAAACTGTTTCAGTGACTTTGTAAAGTGAACATACAGGAAGAGGCTTGGAGGCCAGTCATCTCTTCAGGCTAGGATGTGGGCGGGGCCAAACCTTCCTGGGGATGTGCTCAGCCTTTCTTTAGGTTGGAAGGGTTTGTTTTATGTTATCAAATTAAAATAATTAAATCTCCAATTGTCAGTAAACAGCTCGAACCAAGAAGATGCCACTGGCCAGATTATGCTTACAAAACTCCAACACTGTTTAAGTACAGCGCCAAATGAAAACAAAGTGTTCTCTAAAGGGAAACAGCATGGAGCATACACATGGGTTTACTAGGTAGCTGGGTATTCACCTTATGGAAGGAAAGTCCCACTGAGCAAACGTAGACAAGGCAGAACCAGCCAAGGCTGTGCGGTGAAGTGCATTCTAACAAGGCCAAGAACAGGGGCGAGACCAGACTCGGGGAAAACTCTCTTCTGTACCCTCGTTGGAGGTCAGAGCCTTTTTCAAAGTTTATCTTCTGAAGTGGAGGATTTAGGTATTGTGAGTGTGTGTGTGCATGTGGTGTGCTCAGAGACCCCACGATATAGTAGCTTTGCATGTGTTATTTTATTTTGCTTTTGTTGGCAGATTTTGCTTCTCAAAAATTTCCTTCGTCTTTGAAGCTTGGGTTCAGATGGTTGTTTTTCAGCGGTACCTTTGTTGTTCTGGTGGTCAAGGCAGGTGTCGGGGTTACCTCGACTTACCCATACTCATCAAGCTCTGTGTGACCCACCTTTTGCTCATAGTGCCCATCAAGCATGGGTTTTTGTACCTGTTATTGTCACAGTCTCCATTGTCCCTTCTGGAGTGTGTCTCTTCTCTCAAAACTTTGCCTGCAATCATGCTTTGCTCTGCTCGCGACTGATTCTGGAATGTATTCCGAATGCACACCAGCCTTTACGAGTTTATTTGCAGCTTCTTCCATGGGGCAAACAGTTATCTAACAAATCCAACTTGATATACTAATGTTCCTCTGGAAGATGCTGGCATAGTCCGCTTTGAAGAATTTAAGAGTAGCCACCACTGGTGCATTCTTTAGCTTTGCTTGACTTTTTTAGTAAGTATCTTTATTTGTACAGTGCTGGAGTTTTACAAACATAATTTGGCAATTTGCATCTTAATTGGTTCCAGTTATTTCTTGACAGTCTGAGATTTAATTATTTTAATTTGATATCATAAAGCAATGTATTATAGTGTGACTGGTATTCTGTTTGGATATAAACCACTCACATTAAACCTAATGCATGGCCAAGTGGATGGGTACAAAGAGCTAGTACTTGTGTGAAAAACAGTCCTATTTCTCTCTCACAAATTTGCTCAGGTATGTCTTCACAGGGTACTTCTACAGCTGGATATGTCTGTCTGTTCCCACTTAGTGCTTCTTGCAAAGGAGTTGAAATGGGCGCCACACTGCAAGAACAGATAGTAGCCACATTTGTTGGTATGAAAATGAAATCATTGCTTTGCCATTTGTATGTTTTTATATGCAAACTGCTTTGCATACTAGCAGGTGTTGGTAGCTTCTCTTATTAGTATTAATCCATGAGTCATGTTATTTGCATTGGTTCACTTTCTTCACACATATGCCCAGCTCTACTCTACTTACTCAGCCGGGTCGTCTCGTGCAGGGTTCCGAAAGATCAGTTTGGATGACCTCCGGAAGGCATACATCGTCAAGGATGTACAGCAGTACATCCTCCACCGCCTGGATCAAGAGGAGGCACTCCGCCAGCACCTCACCAAGGAGACGGCCGAGACGCTGAACCAGCTGCACATCAAGAGCAGTGGGTGCTTCTTGTATCTGGAGCGCGTGCTGGATGGAGTCGTGGAGAACTTCATCATGCTTCGGGAGATCCGCGACATCCCAGGAACTCTGAATGGTCTCTACCTCTGGCTCTGCCAGAGACTTTTTGTCCGAAAACAGTTTGCCAAAGTTCAGCCCATTCTGAACGTGATCCTCGCTGCCTGCCGGCCCCTGACCATGACAGAATTATACCATGCTGTGTGGACCAAAAATATGTCTCTAACCTTGGAAGACTTTCAGCGCAAGCTAGACGTCCTCTCCAAGCTCTTGGTGGATGGGTTGGGCAGCACCAAGATCCTGTTTCACCACAGCTTTGCTGAGTGGCTCTTGGATGTGAAGCACTGCACCCAGAAATACCTGTGTAACGCTGCAGAAGGACACAGGATGCTGGCTATGAGCTACACCTGCCAGGCCCGGAACCTGACCCCCCTGGAAGCACAAGAATTTGCCTTGCACTTGATTAATTCAAACTTGCAGCTGGAGCCAGCCGAACTGGCTCTGTGGATGATATGGAATGGTACCCCAGTCAAAGACTCCCTGTCCACCTTGATACCCAAGGAGCAAGAGGTGCTGCAGCTGCTGATCCGAGCTGGTGCTCACGTCAATAGCGAGGATGATCGCACCTCCTGCATTGTCCGGCAAGCCCTCGAGAGAGAGGACTCCATTCGGACTTTACTGGATAATGGAGCCTCTGTCAATCAGTGTGATTCCAACGGGAGAACTCTGCTGGCCAATGCCGCATACAGTGGCAGTCTGGATGTTGTGAATTTGCTTGTCTCCAGGGGAGCCGATTTAGAGATCGAAGACGCCCATGGACACACACCACTCACTCTAGCTGCTAGACAAGGGCACACAAAGGTGGTTAACTGTCTAATTGGGTGTGGAGCCAACATTAATCATACAGATCAGGACGGTTGGACAGCACTGAGGTCTGCTGCTTGGGGGGGCCACACCGAGGTGGTGTCTGCCCTGCTTTACGCTGGCGTAAAGGTAGACTGTGCAGATGCGGACAGCCGGACTGCTCTGCGTGCAGCAGCCTGGGGTGGCCACGAGGACATCGTCCTGAACCTGCTACAACATGGTGCCGAGGTCAACAAAGCGGACAATGAAGGGCGGACTGCACTCATAGCTGCAGCATATATGGGCCACAGAGAGATCGTAGAGCACCTGCTGGACCACGGTGCAGAGGTGAACCACGAGGATGTGGATGGCAGAACGGCTCTCTCTGTGGCCGCGCTCTGTGTGCCTGCAAGCAAAGGGCACGCGTCAGTCGTGAGCCTCCTGATTGATCGAGGTGCTGAGGTAGATCACTGTGACAAGGATGGCATGACGCCCCTGCTGGTGGCAGCCTATGAAGGTCATGTGGATGTGGTAGACCTGCTTCTAGAAGGAGGAGCAGATGTCGATCACACCGATAACAACGGGCGGACACCCCTTCTGGCCGCAGCTTCCATGGGGCATGCTTCCGTGGTCAACACGCTTCTGTTCTGGGGCGCAGCCGTGGACAGCATCGACAGTGAAGGCCGGACAGTTCTCAGCATAGCTTCGGCACAGGGGAATGTGGAGGTGGTGCGCACTCTCCTGGACAGAGGCTTGGACGAGAGCCACCGAGATGATGCTGGCTGGACGCCTCTACACATGGCGGCTTTTGAGGGTCACAGGTTAATATGTGAAGCGCTCATTGAACAAGGTGCTAGAACAAACGAGATTGACAATGATGGGCGCATCCCCTTCATTTTGGCCTCCCAAGAGGGCCATTATGATTGTGTCCAGATCCTGCTGGAGAACAAATCCAACATCGATCAGAGAGGCTATGATGGGAGAAATGCATTACGTGTCGCTGCCCTGGAAGGACACCGGGACATTGTGGAGTTACTCTTTAGCCATGGGGCTGATGTGAACTACAAAGATGCTGATGGGCGCCCCACGCTTTACATATTGGCCTTAGAAAACCAGCTTACAATGGCCGAGTATTTTTTGGAAAATGGTGCAAACGTGGAGGCCAGTGATGCGGAGGGAAGGACAGCTCTGCACGTCTCCTGCTGGCAGGGTCACGTGGAGATGGTGCGGGTACTTATTGCCTGCCACGCTGATGTCAATGCGGCAGACAACGAGAAGCGCTCAGCCTTGCAGTCCGCAGCCTGGCAGGGCCATGTCAAAGTGGTCCAGCTTCTGATCGAGCATGGCGCCGTGGTGGACCACACATGCAACCAAGGAGCCACAGCCCTCTGCATTGCAGCCCAGGAGGGACATGTGGACGTAGTGCAGGTTTTGCTGGAGCACGGTGCTGATCCCAATCATGCCGACCAGTTTGGACGCACTGCCATGAGGGTGGCAGCCAAAAACGGGCATTCTCAGATCATTAAGTTGTTAGAGAAATACGGTGCTTCCAGTCTGAATGGCTGCTCCCCTTCCCCTGTCCACACGATGGAGCAGAAGCCTCCACAGTCGGCACCATCCAAGATGCAGTCTCTGACCATCAGGTCCAACAGCTCTGGTGGTACTGGGGGAGGCGATCTGCAGCCTTCCCTCCGGGGCTTGCCCAACGGGCCAGCTCATGCCTTCAGCTCTCCGTCAGAGTCTCCAGACTCGACCGTGGATCGGCAGAAGTCGTCCCTGTCCAACAATTCTCTGAAAAGCTCAAAAAATTCGTCTCTGAGAACGACATCCTCCACAGCCACGGCTCAGACGGTGCCCATTGACAGTTTCCATAGCCTGTCATTCACGGAGCAGATTCAGCAACACTCGCTGCCTCGCAGCAGAAGCAGGCAATCAGTCGTGTCCCCCTCTTCTACAACCCAGTCCTTAGGACACAGCCATAATTCTCCCAGTAGTGAGTTTGAATGGAGTCAGGTGAAACCAAGTCTGAAGTCAACAAAATCAAATAAAGGAGGCAAGTCAGAAAACTCTAGCAAGTCTGGGTCAGCTGGGAAGAAAGCTAAACAAAATAATTCCTCACAGCCAAAGGTTCTAGAATATGAAATGACTCAGTTTGACAAAAGAGGACCTGTTGCCAAGTCTGGGAGTAGCCCACCTAAACAGACGCCAGCTGAATCTCAGTGCAAAATCGTGGTCCCTTCATCTCAGGACAGCAACCGTGCCCAGCCACAGTTTCTCATCCACCAGCAGAGTGGTGAACAGAAGAGGAGGAATGGGATAATGACAAACCCCAATTACCATCTGCAGAGCAACCAGGTGTTCCTGGGCAGGGTCTCAGTCCCTCGAACCGTGCAGGAACGAGGGCATCAGGAGGTGCTGGAGGGTTTCCCCCCCTCGGAGACAGAGCTAAACCTTAAACAAGCCCTGAAGCTCCAGATTGAGGGCTCTGACCCCAGCTTCAACTACAAGAAGGAGACGCCCTTGTGAGAGGTAAGAATGTAGGGCAAATCATAAAGGAACCAAACTGCTACTCCTCTTCCTTAAAATGCCCCCTGCCTGGTGCTCCCAAGGCCCTTCAGGCACTCTCTCGGTATGTATTCATGGATCTCATCCCAGGTCTGTTCAGTGTGAGTTCTCCCAAGTCCAGCACCTATACAGATGCTCAGATCGATGATAGGATAGCTAATATGCAGTAGAGAGTAGATAACTGATAGATATACTGATATGTAGATAACTAATAGACATAGATGATAGAATGGTAATAGGTATGTAGGTATATGGATGATGAGAAGATAATAGGTAATAGAGATTGAGACAATTGGAGACAGATGATGTACAGTAGATAATACACATATACATAGATGCTTAATCTACTCTTTATCTCCCCTTCCTCTTCCCCCTCAAAGTGTTAGACTGAATGGGATGTGTTTGTATTTGATGCTGCATTCATGTGCTTGGAACATGGTCCAAACCTGTGGCACTCTTTCAGTAAAGATGTATTGGATAAGTAGATGAACAAATCAATGTATCATTTATTAATCCTAGATTAAGAATTTTATCCTGTATTATCATCCCCTTCTATCAGGAGATTTCTGATGGAAAGCAGGGTTGTTTTCTAAGTATTCATTGTTTTTGAAGCACTGGGCTCTACCTAGTGAGTAGTTGCTAAACGTTAATTCCATGTTTCTCCAAGAAACAGATCATAGATTTAAATTAGTAATCAAGTTTTATTATGACAACTCTTGTAAAAATCTAATAGTGATGGCAGGTAATATACACAGATGTGGACCGTGGTGAAAGGTGTGGGTTTATCACAGGTACTTATTTACATATGTAGGGGCAAGAGATAGATAGCATGTATTAAGTTCAGATCACTAATATTTTATATTAAATAAGAACATTTTTATCCTCACCTCAAAGGAGGCTTCATTGCACAGGTAGAAGTGGGTGGAGAAGTAGCAGGTGCTCATTTATGCACTCTGGGTGCTCCCTGAGAGGCACTTTTCTATGTTATAAATGAACTGAAGATTTCATTAAAAGTCTTGTCTCATGTCCAATGACTTTGTAAACACCTGACTTCTGGTGACAGTCACACTCAGGCAAGCTAGCATCTGCATCTCTTGTTCCTCTTGTCTTTGGTGATACAGTTTAAAATTTGATAGATGAAATATCATTGAATATGTCTTCTAAGACTAAACACCCTTCTGTATGGACGGATGGATGGCCAATCCAAGATCATTCAAAAATACTTCCCCAAATTCTTGGTTCTGGTAGTGTGATCCCCCAGTGTGACCTCTCAACTCCTAAGATCTCTTGTGAAAACAAAGGACTGCATCTATGTCAGATACTAAAAATAGGATATAAAAATGTTGGTAGAATAATGAATATTTGTGTATGGATTGAAATTGTTCGTTACATATTAAAATACATAAATATTAAGTGGATAATATATTCTTTTATAAGGTCTTAAAACTGTCATAAGAAAAGTGTAGAAATTATTTTATTTTTTATTTTTTCCAGTTTCCAGTTGTATGAAACAGAAGGCATTGTGGCTGGAACAGCCGTTCAGCTGCCAGATGGAAGCCAGACGCCTAAGGACGCGCTGCCGAGACTGTGACTCCCTGCAGCACTGTGTCCTGACTTACTGTCATGTGCCTACCCAGTAAGGCTGCCCTTCTCAGCATAGCCCCCATGCTGAAGCAGTCTCCACCACACCGAATAAATGCAGATGTAAACTGCAGTTCTTCGATACAACCAAACCCGGTTTTGAGTATTTTCCCATTTGGTAAACGTGCATGTGCCACGGTCAGGTGTCTCCGCAAAGGCAGTGTTCCGTATTTATTGTTTTCTGCGTTGTGGTGTATACTCAGTCCCATCGCATTGTCTGGTGTGCCTGGTTCTTGTGTATTTAATAGATGTTACTCAATAAAGCAATTCTTGCAACTGTTTTCTGTCCGCTAACCTTCAGCATTGGATAAAAATGAGTGTCTATGTTGAGGCCACATGGAGGTGAAAAATGACTTTGTGATGAATTTTCCGTGGGGATCAATTCTGGTGGTGTAGAGAGTCACTTGGGTAGTTTAACTCTGTTTTTCCATCAAGGACCGTCTATGTCAGGCTTAATGTAACAGAGCAGGCACACACCAGTCACTCCAACTGCAGCCCCTCTGTGCATTCACAGAGGCTCTGAGCCATCTTCCACCTGCCTGTCATCCCACCTGCAAGTAGATGGACCATCCTTCCTGAAGCTTGGACATTCTCAGGGACAGAGCAGTCAGTGCCTGGGGACACGTGTCAGACAGAGGCTCCAGGTCCAGCCAAGGATGACGCTCTGATCCCTGAATCATTCACCGGCTGCCTTCAACTTCTCCAGCTAAATGAAATGTAATCGATCATTGTAATTGAATGCTCACTGCTCTGAGCTGTTTCCACTTGCCAGTTACTGCATGATCAAATTAGCCCCGTCAGAACCAATTGGGTACATGTGAATGGCTTGGTGGAATGGATGTTCTTGAATGTACGATGTGCTGTCTATCTCAAGTGATACCACTAACCATCAGTCACAGCACATCTGGTTATTTGATAGAAGTGATGGGCCTGCACTTTTCTAGCCACAAACTCTTTCCTGTTTTCTTCTTTGCATAATTGCACACCGGATGTATGGATGCCATGGTTAAGGGAGGCATGTGGAGCAGCTTAGATGGATCGTTACAAGCATTTGGCAGGATGATTCAGAAGCCAAGGACGGTTTGATCCTTGAGTGAGTCCTGTTCATCTCCCCAGCCTTGGGGACTCTGTGGTCCACGTGCTGTTGCTAAAGGGAAATGAGGAAAGAGAATTTGGAAATTGAGCACAAAACCATTGCTACTACTGAAAACTTTGGAATGTTTTGGTGAGAGGCCAGTGATGGTCATTGCTTGTAGAGGGCACAAGGAGTGTTGTTTGTGGAAGCTCAGATGTGTAATTGCTTACAATGAGTGTTTCTCACTTGAGTCTTTGTGGAAGCTTTCCCTTGCCTTGTGTTTTTCAATGTCAGCCAAACTCATTTCCTGTGTGTCATCTGTCAGTCATAACCAGGATGAGGGACAGCTGATGAACTCACTCAGATTTAAGGTGATGAGGCGGTTGATACTGACAAGTCAAATGTGAATGTTTCAAGGATTGAATTCTTGTCCCTATGGGACATTGATTAATGACACTTAACAGCACTCTTGGAAGGCAGCCTTAAAAGTGTTTCTGAATCTGTTGATAAGTGTGATCACACCCTGTTACTGGAACCAGTGTGACTCCTCACACACTTATACACATTTACCATAGAAGAGGAGCCTCTGACTTCTTATTAGGTGTATTTTTTTTTAAAAGAAAGATAACCCAAAAGCTGCCAGTTTTTCTATTCATCTTGAATTATTAAGATCATATTTATTTAATTTTATTACTTTTAAAGTTGCACCTTGTGACCAAAGGGCAAAGACAACAATGCATTAGGGATTTGTGTTTTCCAAGTGTCTTTGTGTCCATCTTTACAAGTGTGGAACAGATGGTAACGGAGAACCTGTTGGAAAAAGAGGGTTCTCATAAGTATTCCTTGGGGTGTTTTTTTTCTTTTGTTTTTATTATGAAATTATGATTTAAAGTAGAACAAAAAGGCTTCTGATGAGGACAAGGTTGACCAGGGTGCTGCAGCCAGCCTGCTTGCTGAACTTGTTCATTTTGGAGTGGGGGAGGGGATAGGACCACAACTGGGAAAAATAATGACTTCTGCTCTATTACAGAGATAAGAAATGGTCCCACAAATAAAAAAAAATAATAATAAATGGCTATTTTTGAAATTCAAATATTTAAATTTTGTAAATCAACTGTTTAGGACATCCTGTGTTTGTAACGGCTTTTTTTTGTAGCGTCCCTTCCCAAAGGTCAGTGTCCCTAGTATGACAAGTGGCGAAACATCAAAGAAGTAAGCATCTGAAGGGGTCCAGGAAAGTTTGAGGGAATAGAGGACCAGAAACCAGCGGTCTGTGATATACAATGAATGCCTTTTGTTCCGTCCTCCCACCCCTACCAGATTCCTCAACCAAAACCACTTCAGTACTTCAGAGACAGGAACAAGTTCTGCCCCTCCCGCTGCTTGGCTGTGCAACTGTTCATTTTGCTTACTACCCTCCGTCAACACTTTCCGAAAATGTAGTTGCAGACAAATGCTTTCTTTCTGTTGTTCGCTCTGTGTGGGGGGTGTAAATAACCGAAAATGTACATTTCACAGTGTAAAGTTTTATTTTATTCCTTGTATTATGCGAAAACATCCCAATGCACATGAAGTGCAAATAAATCTATTTGCTTTACAGAAGGTGCCTTGGTTCAGTTTCATCTTTTAAGTAGTAGCATGAGCATGGTATGCTTACCATAAGATTTTTTTTTAAGTTTATAATTTTAAAAAACATTGAAGGAGAGGGAGATAAAATGCTGTCCAAAGGAAGCTAAGAGGCCAAGATTTAGCCTTTATCTCTTGTGAAGCTTTGATAAGTGTTTGCTTTTCTGTTCTTCCTCCCTCTCCTCTGACAGAATTCTTATTGTATCTCACTGTCAGCTTTTTACTGTGACCCTGTGACTTGTGTACACATGTGCCCCTTGGTTTTACTAGAGTCTTACCCTGAATATTTTTTAATTTTCTGGAAAAATGAATTGTTTTCTAAATAAAAGTGTGCTCTTCCTTTGGTAAGCCTGAGTCCCTTCTCTGGATATTTGTTTTACCCAGAAGAACCCAGCACTGACCATGCATATGTGTGTGTACATACCATTCATCATATATCACCAACACTCCCTGCCCTCCAACTTCATGTCTTGTTTTGAGAACCTAGTAAGACCAGTTAGTACTTCCCATGTGTGTATGGATATGGGACATCCCCTGGAGCATGGGAATCCTACCAGTGCCTACACCATCAAAATGAATTACTCCTCTTCAACTATCTACTGCCGATAACTCCTCAGAGAGAGCTGAGGCTTGGAGAGCGCCCCTTCCATCTATCCCAGAATTTCATCTGCCTTGGTCTTCTGCAGGGCTTGCGCAGGAAACCACAGCTATTGTAAGTTCATGAGATCCATCCCCATGTTATGTCCACAAGATGGTCACAGTGTTCCTCTCCCCACCCTCTCTTACTTTCTCTCTGACTCTTAAATTTCCTGGGCTTCAGGTCAAGGTGGGAGAGTGGCGAAGACTTCATTTAGGGCTAAGCACTCACAGCCTGTCGTTTTTAGCACTTTGAGCAGTCTGCATTGGCTGCTGCCCACTGCAAAAAGACGCTTCTCTGACCAAGTTCTAGGGGTAGGGGCACAAGGCAACTTTACATTTTAATATGGCTTTTTCATGCTGATTCCAGTCAGCAGCTCATCTTTAGGCTCCCTTAACATTGTTAAAACAAGAGTTACATTTTGCTGAGAATACAGCTCAGGGGTGAGTATGCATTTAGCATGTCCTGGCCTCTATCCTTACCATGCCAAGCCAAAACCCAAAACGGCAAATGTGCTGACAGCTAGGACTTTAGATTATTCATTTAGGAGCACATACTGCAGCCCCTAACAATGTAAGCAGCAGAGTTGCATGCCATTATTGGCATGGTACCTGCTTAGGCTTCTCTGCAGACCAGGATTAATGCAGTTCTGTCTTTTCTAATGCCGCCCTTCTTATGTCTAAGGAAAGTAATATACTTATGAAAAAGGAGACTGTTAAATTAACCATGTGGTTTTCCACATTTGATGGCGCTATAATAATCTGGCTACCGTATGTCACAGGGAGGCTGAGTTGAGCGGGTCCCTGGGGCTCGCCAGCCAGCCTAGCTTCATTCACAAACGCTGGGATAGTGGGAGACCCTGTCTTAAAACACAAGAAGAGCACCAGAGGAATGACACCCAAGGTTGTTCTCTGTTTTCCACTCACTGGTCACCCACACATACATGCACCAGCACACACATGAACATATAAGCACAGACGGACCTCCTTGCCACCATATTTCAGTACTATAAGTACTCACACAGGCACACGCATAAACTTGTACCAAATGTTGCCATTGCCATTATCTCTCATAAAGTTGCAAGCCTCAATGTGTGTGTTCTAAGGACACGGCAAAGACTATCTAAACTTGAGACTGTCAGCTTCCATGCAGCCAGCCGATGGTCACATCGGTATCTGTGAACAGGCACAGTGGTTCATTCTACTGAATAAGTATAAAAGATGGCATTTGGGTGATGCTTATGCTCAGAAGAGCAAAGAAAAGCCCCAAAGTTTTCTGTTATATTTTGCTCAGAAAATCAAATAGCCCTTCTGGCTGGTTTGACAAGAGTTTCCACTGAGCAGTTGGTTCTATCAGATGCTTGAGCTTCACTCTACCTTCACTGGACTTTTGTCTCCATGCTGTGTTAGTAGGTCTAAAACAGATATTTTTGTTACTCTTTGACTACTATTGCTACGTGGTTGTCTGCTCTTTTGAAGGATCATACCAGTGCATGTTGACATAGTAAAGGTCTATTGAGGTCATTTGAGAAAAAGATTAGGCATTTAACTTAATGAAGAGGCTGTAGGAGCTCTCATTTCTAAGGCAACGGCAAAGTTAAGACACACAGGGCCCGTCTCAGACTTACCTGCCTTTCCAGTTACTTCTTCCAACACATTCCCTCTCACCAACCACCACAAGATTCAGCAAGCCCCATCTTGCCCCTCCCCTTTCTAAAGTAATTTTCTTTAAAGTAATTTTCTAAAGCCCCTCCCCTTTCTAAAGTAATTTTCTCCTCTTTCAGAGCTATATTCACCTGCAATAACCTTAGTCTCCCTCTCCCAGTGAGGCCCTTTCTTTACAATACTGCTGTAGTGTATTTTATCTTTACTTGTTCCTTGTTATCTGGAGTAGACTGTCCTTGCTGACGCTGGACTCTGCCATTAGATAGAAATCGAGCCTTCCTTATCCCGGTGTGTTTGGATCATCTTCTCAGAGCAAGTGTTCAATTACTTTCTGTAGTGTTTTCTTTTCATTCAGAAACAGCTGGGTGCTGGGAGACACATTTAAATCCTGCTATTTTAGGCCACCTGACAGAACATATTCTTAGCTTAGCCATGCTCAAACAGGAACCCAACTCATAGCACGAACGAGTATATATCATCTCTCCCTGCCTTCCCATCTGTTCGGTTCAGTTGTGTTGAGTGTAGCAAGGGAGCATGCCAGTTATTCATCACTTATGCAAACATGCCGGCTGCTTGATCGCCTTTAGCAGATACCAGGTCCCAAACTCTTTGAACTGGCTGGCAACCACTAAGTTGACTTCACTTGACTTTTTAAAAGAAGAATTTAGAAGCCATTGATTATGTGGAGAAATGATCCATTTGCTCTTTATCCTGAAAGCACAGAGGGCAAACACTTTCACGGACACAGTAAGAGTGAATGTAGACATCTATTCTCTCCCCATCAGAAGCAAAAGCTTCCTGATGAACCAAGTCTTTCTGTACAGATCTACCCGAAGTTCTATTTGTCAATAGTCTATGTATATCCAAGACCAGGTGATAACCTCTTTGGCAGACAGACATCTGAATAGAAACCAAAATGGAAACAGTTGGGTCTAATCACATATTAGTAATGAAATGAATAGAAGAAATGATGGATCAGTATGCAAAATAAAAGAAAGTATAATCTGAAAAAAAAAGAAAGAAAAAACTTAAGAGGTAAGATGAGATGGTAAAGCACATTCAAGGAAAACAATGATTTTACTGTGTTTTAAAGACTGAGCCCTGTGCCATTTGCTATGTATAAGAACACTCTTTACATTTCTTCATGCATTTCTTGAATTTCTTATTATTGTTTTTGCATTTCTGACAATCATGACTTCTTCTGTTTAGCTGTCATCATATTCACCATCTAGTAAAATTCTTAATTCACAGAGTGATTTTTGTGACCTGTGGGGCATTGAGAATTTGACAAAGTAGCC
The DNA here is from genome assembly GCA_036184795.1 of Tokudaia tokunoshimensis. Lineage (NCBI taxonomy): Eukaryota > Metazoa > Chordata > Mammalia > Rodentia > Muridae > Tokudaia > Tokudaia tokunoshimensis. The sequence continues at coordinate 120,404,950 of BTHU01000003.1, forward strand.
ACGAAAACTGGTAGCTTAGCCTCATGTACTTCTGAGAGCTCCTCACTTTCTCCCATTTCTGATGCTCTAATCTTAATTCTGGACACACGGTTTGTGGCCAAGAATTGCAGCATCAGCACCTTACCCTGGAAGGCCCATTTATTCCCTGGAAGGTTCATCTATTCAGTCCAGAAATACTGACTGAACACTTAAAACTACTAGATAGCATTCTAGAACATGACAAACCAGACTCTGATGTCTTGGCTGATAAGATGGCTCATTTGGTAAAGGGGCTTGCTGCCAAGTCCGACAACTTGGTTCAATCCCCTGGAGTCACATAGTAGTCTCCTTGTAACTGACTCCTTGTAAGTTGCCTTCTGACTTGCACATGTACACCTTGGTACATGCAAATCGCCACATAAGATAAATAAGTCAATCTAATGAATAACAGTATAATTTCTGGCTGCAGCAGAATTATATTCTGTATACTGCCTTGCTCTTAGGCATGCCTAATAGAATCATCAGGATTATATACATTTAATGTTTTATTCCCTATCATCTTTTTAGTAGTTCTTAGCACAGAAGTGTTCATTAAATATCAGTTTGAATGCTCTCACAAGGGTTTCTAAGCAGAAAGGAGACCCACAAGTTCTACAAATGACAAGTGTTTTATTGTCTATACATTCAGTAGTGTCTTGTTTCTTACCCCTAAGTTGTAGCAGGATAACCATGCTCCAGGAAGAGGTTGTTCACACCACACAAAACCTATATTTCTGACCATGGGAAATGAGCATCAGATCCCTTAGGACACTGGCTGATTGTGTTAGAATTCTTTGGGTGAAGGCAACAGAAACCAGCTTAGACCAAAAGGAATATATTTGGGGGCTACTAGGAACTCACATAATTCATAAGAACTGGGGAGAATCTGTCTAGACACAAGCTAAGTTCAAGTTATCTATAGATTCATAGAAAGGATGCACAGAAATGGCAAGAAGACTTTGTTTAGGGTGTCACTGCATCATGAATGGGCACCCATTGTCTCCTTGTCTAGGCCACTTTGTTAGTTCCATCGAGGTTAGCTGGGGTCATGGCTCTGTCTTTTAATGAGCAGAGGATAGAACACCTAATAATTAAATTTCTGAGGGAATCAGGGTGCTAGGAGGAACAACAAAAAGAACGCTGAGAAGATGCAAAATAGAAAAAGCCGACTCTATTGTTCTAGTGAAGTGAGGCATCTCAAGAAAAGTGAATGGTCCTAACTTAAACTCTACCTGAAGCCTGCTACATCCTCACAGATGCCAGGAAACCCAAGGTTGCCTTGGAAACAAGGGACATTACTGCTCACAACCTCAGGCATCATGAGTTTAGACCAGTCAGTTCTATATGGAGTCAATCAGGATGCAGGCTGGAAGGATGCTGTATCCATTATTCATAGTGGCTATAGATCATACCCCCAGGACCTGGAGGCCTCCGTCTTGGAAAGCAGCTCCTAGGGAACTTACCCTAATTTGGCCGTAGAGAAAGAGAGCTATTGTAGAAGTAGTTGCTTTATCTCCAACATGTTATTTCCCACACAATCTCTTTCAAAGGAAGGTACAGACTAAATGATGATGTAAGATGGGCAGAAACATGAGGGAAGAGTTAATTCCCAAGCAAGGTGGGAGGATGCCTTAGGATGGCTGAAGGAACAGTGGTCCAGGACCATCTGATCTAAATAAAAGGTGAAAGAGAAAGCCAACGTTGAAAACATAACTAGCAAAGGTCAAGGGATTAAGGTAAGATCGTGTAGGATGGGTGTAAGACCAGAGACACACAGCTAAGAGATCTGGGTTGAGCAGACACAGAGAAAAGCAGGTGCTGATGCTGTGCCTCACACTGGGCTTATACTCTATTGCTGATTGCCAGGCTGGCTTAGCCTGGCATAAAAAGGGCAGGCGTTTGCTCTCCCATCTGTTTGGCAGAGCATGACGAAGCATGTGGCCTATCTCTGTGGGGTAAGTACATACAGGTGGGGGAATCACATGGAGACTAGTGGAGCTTTGCTCGGACTGCTATCATAGGTCAGGTTCACTCTGTTGCCTAGTGACAGAACACTCACTTCAGATATTGCTAAGTGAGGGAGCCTTGACCTCTGAGGCTATTTCCAGTGAGTTGCCCTGAGGCACTGACCCCAAGCCCAATGTCAGGGAGTTTCACAGGATTTGGAGGAGAGAGGAAAATGTCGCTGTCATGCTTTGAAATGTTTTCTGTGTCAAGCCTTACTGTGTATGGGAATTGTCCTCCCTCAAGTTCCCAGATACTTCCTAGGAGAACAGAGGCTACAGTCTACCTTTGCAGATCCCAACCCTTCCCTCAGGCCAGGAATGATCTTACAAATACCTCCTGTGAACCAACAGTGACACCCAAGAACCCTAATGGGAGAAGATGGGCAAGTGTGGGCAAGGCCCTGGCTCTCCTGCCTGCAGCCATTTCTCAAGCAACCTGTTTCTCAGGGAGACTTCAAGAAACAGCTCCTGGTCTCTGCTTGAAAAGGAAACCAGTCATTCAAGGGCAAATCATCAGTACTAAATGAAAAGCTCTGTGACTGTACTCTGAAAACTTCATCACAAGGTGATGTGGGCTAGGGGGCAGGTAGAACCGTGGGCCCCTGTGTGGGTGGATGGATCCACTGAGACAAGTTTTAGATATTTTTAACTGAAGACGAAACTACAAAATCTTGGTGAAAATTAAGCCACACAGAGCTGGTGGGAATGTAAAATAAAGCTTATATCAACTAAGAAAGATATTATGATCTATATAAGGATGCACTACAACCTACATCTGAAATGTCTCCTCTTTCCTATACATTGCCCTGTTCAAATCTTGAATGACAAATAACATCTTCTAATATTTGAGAGAAAACTTGGACATTGTTATCCATGAAACGGTGGTGTAGAACGTAGCTAAGTCAAATACCCTCTACAAGGAAGCTTAGGAACGAAGCCTTGGAATTGATTCAGAATTGCCAGGGTGAAAAGCAATTGCCAGGTAAGAGGTTGGTGAGGGCAGGTATGGGTACAGATTTTACATTCCATCTTATCATTTTCATCTTATCATTCACTTGGGTACTAAGCTGAGAATAGGACCTATCACCGCAGACCAGGTAGCTCTCATCCTGCTTAACATGGACGTTTGTCCATGAGAACTTTGTCTTGGAGCAGTGAATCCCAAAGCTATTGGTGATCAGAGCCACCCTAGCCAATGCCCAGTGTCTGCTGAGTTACTGTGCTGTGAAGGTCCGCCTTCCCACCTGACTCCACTTCCTCAGGGGACAGGGTGACTCAGAATGACGTCTCACCACAGGACAGGTCTTAATCCATCCTGAGTGATTTTTCAATCCCCATCTCAGTCTTTGAAATCCTATGGTCCTGCTTTTCTTGTGACTTTTCTCACAGCTTGCCTTCCTTCGGGGCAGCCTCGGTGACTTTCCATTATTTGAAAGGCAGGGGGGTCACATTATTTTCTTCTGCCTGCCACTTTGGAGCACAAGGTTGTTTCCACATCAGTGACGGGACAGCATCCAACAACAAGGGAGGGAATCCAGCCAGAGCACACAAGACACACAGCCTTAAATGTGATCATCTGAAAAAAAAAATGGTGTGTTGACATATGTCTAAGAGGTCACTTTCTTTCTTTCTTTCTTTCTTTCTTTCTTTCTTTCTTTCTTTCTTTCTTTTTGTCTTTCTCTTTTTTTTCCCTCTGTGTAACAGCTCTGGCAATCTTGGAACTTAGTTTGTAGACCAGGCTGGCCTTGAACTCACAGATCCTCCTGCCTCTACCTCCCAAGTCCTTGGATTAAAGGCATGTGCCACAACACGTGGCTACCCAGTTTCTTTTCTTTTACTTTTTTTTTTTAATTGGTGGTTTTGTTTTATTTTCTTCTTGAGGCAAGTTCTCACACTCTACCCCAAACTAGACTGGAAGTCACTGTGTATTCCAGGCTGGCCTCAAACTTGAAACAATCCTCCTGCCTCAGCCTTCTGAACACTGGAAATATGTCTCACCGTGGCAAGAGTTCTAGCTCTATGAGAAGAAAATAGCCTGAGAAATCAAGAATCTGCTTGGCTGCGGTCCCTTTACTTGCAGAGTGATATATATATATATATATATATATATATATATATATATATATATGCACATGTATTTCTAATTCAAGGAACTGATAATGAAGACCTCTATGAAAGGTTACAGGCTCGATTTGTATACCACAAATTCTTATTCATATTCTCCCATCAATTTCATATCACATCAACAGAATCATATAGCTCCCCACTATACATATAGAGAGGTGAGTCCTCACCCCAAATTGCCTGTCTATGCTGGTTGGGCTCCTGTGCTCACCACATACAGTCCCTGGTAACTGCAATAGAACCCATGAGCCTTGAAGCATCAAAACTGTAGTTTATAAGGATAAATATGATGAAGGCCCAGTTCACTTTAGGTTGAAAAGTTGGCATAGCTAGAATGATCATGGTGCCCCTCCACTACCCTGGATATGAGACAAAATAAATGGAACACCAAGGGAATGTGGGCACAGTGATTGGTGAGCCAGATGACAGATAGCAACTCAACCTCAGAAGGTTTACAAGAGCCTCTTGGGTGAAGGACATTAGGTGCCACCTCAAGGGAAGTGACCAAAGAGACAAGAATAACAGCAGGAACCTGATGACAACATCTGGACTTTTTCAGGTTACATTCTCTCCAGGGACCAGCCTGTGTCTCAGGAGCATACACCTTAGAAGCTGCTTCAGTGCCATGCAGAGACACTGGGGTCTTTTGAAAGACTTTTTTTTTTTTTATTTTATTTTAGCTTTTTGAGACAAGGTTTCTCATAGCTCTGGTTGGCCTCGAACTCAGAAATCCGCCTGCCTCTGCCTCCCAAGTGCTGGGATTACAGGCCTGCGCCACCACTGCCTGGCTAAAAGACTGCTTTCTAGGAAAATGTACTTTACTCTTAGCAGGCCAAGGATGGAACGGCTTCATTTTATTGGTGTGGAGGTGTGTGTGTGTGTGGGGGGGGTGTAGGTGTGGTTGTGTTGGAGGCACTGGCCATAAAACCTAGGCCTTCACATGTGCCAGGCAAGCCTTCCACCCAGGAACTGTACCTCCAGATAAATGGAACTTTGGGAAATCTGAACATTGTCTTCCTGCAGAAGACAAGGAATTTCTACATAACAGAGCACTATGCAGCCTGAAAGGGTTTTGTTTTGATTTGACTTAAGGGAAGAAAAATAAGATATGAGCGTGGACATTGTATACTTCCTTTGCATAAGAAAGATAACAAACAACTGCTGTCTCTTGTGTTTTTGATCTTAGCCATTCTGACTGGTGTGAGATGGAATCTCAGGGTTGTTTTGATTTGCATTTCCCTAATGACTAAGGATGATGAACATCTCTTTAGGTGCTTCTCAGCCATTAGATATTCTTCAGGTGAGAACTCTTTGTTTAGCTCTGTATCCCATTTTTTAATAGGGTTACTTGCCTCTCTGGAGTTTAACTTCTTGAGTTCTTTGTAGATATTGGATATTAGCCCTCTGTCGGATGTAGGGTTGGTAAAGATCATTTCCCAGTTAGTTGGTTGCCGCTTTGTCTTTTTGACAGTGTCTTTTGCCTTGCAAAAACTTTGTAATTTAATGAGGTCCCATTCACAAGAGACAGCAGTTGTTGGCGAGGATGTGGAGAAAGAGGAACACTCCTCCACTGCTGGTGGAATTGCAAGCTGGTACAACCACTCTGGAAAGCAGTCTGGCGGTTCCTCAGAAAACTGGGCATGACACTCCCGGAGGATCCGGCTATACCACTCCTGGGCATATACCCAGAGGCTTTACCTGCATGCAATAAGGACACATGCTCCACTATGTTCATAGCAGCCTTATTTATAATAGCCAGAAGCTGGAAAGAACCCAGATGTCCCTCAACGGAGGAATGGATTCAGAAGATGTGGTATATCTACACAATGGAATACTACTCTGCAATTAAAAACAATGAGCTCACGAAATTCCTAGGCAAATGGTCAGAACTTGAAAATATCATCCTTAGTGAGGTATCCCAATCACAAAAGAACACACATGGTATGCAGTCACTGATAAGGGGATATTGACCCAGAATCTCGGAATACCCTACACACAATTCGCATATCAATAGATTTCTAAGAAGATGGAAGGAGAGACCCCTGGTCCTGGAAAGACTGGATGTAGGGGAATGCCAGGACAGAGAAGCAAGAGGGGGTTGAATGGGGAAAAGAGGGAGGGAAGGGGGCTTATGGGACTTTCGGGGAGGGAGGAAATGGGAAAGGGGAAATGATTTTGAATGTAAATAAAAAAACCTTAGAAAATAAAAAAAAACAAAAACAAACAAACAAAAAAAGAAAGATAACAAAACACCTGCAGCCAGACTGTTGGCTGACACTAACCAAGAGGCGTAAGGAGGAAGAGGGATGGGAGCTGAGCTGGCAAAGACAGACGGACATCGGCTTTCTCAGCTGACACCTTTTACATATTTGCCTTCTGAATTGACTTCAAGTTTAAAAAGCAATGCGAAGCAGCTGAAGGATTCGTTGGACTTGTGTCAGTGCCCCATCTGTTTAAGTATTGTTGGCTGGTCGGCCGGCCTCTTCATCTGCCTCCTGGACCACCAGCCAGAGTGGTTCTTCTGTGAGGTAGGACCCTGTGCTGAGCCAAGGTGGCGAGCCCCTAAGTCAGCTTAGGGTGGGAAAGGCCATCCTGTCCCAGCTGCAGGCCTTGGCAAGTGTGAACTCTTTCACTCACACTGAACTTTAAATCTAGTTTAAGCTGATTTTGTTTCATGAGACTTCTGGCAAATGACTTAGCTTCTCTCGCTTCCTTTTTGCAAAATGAAGATCAGACTTGTGCTAGAAAGTTCTGAACCACAGGAGTTGAATATATCAGACACCTGCCGTGGCCCTAAACACGTTTCTGGTGTTTTCTTTTATGTTACCTCATTTCCTGCATCATTTCCTACCTTAGTCAAAAGCATTTTAGTTTAATGAGCCCAAAGTATAAACAGTGTCTTAGTGTACTAGCTAGTTTTATGTCAACTTGACACCATGAACAGCAGTGACGCTCAACTGTGGGCCATGAACCCTTTGTGGAGAGAATGACCCTTTCACAGGAGTTGAATATCAGTTATCCTGCATATCAGATACTTACATTATGATTTATAACAGTAGCAAAATTACAGTTATGAAGTAGCAGTGGAATAATCTTGTGGCTGGGAGTCACCACAATATAAGGAACTATATCAAAAGGACACAGAATTAGGAAAGTTGAAAACTATTGAGCTACAGTCATCAGACAGGAGGGAGCCTCAGCTGAGAAAAGGCCTCCATAAGATCCTGTGTTGTAGAATATTTAATGGCACTGTAAACCCCACTATTGTAGCCCTAAACACATGTTTCTGGTGTTTCCTTTTATGTTACCTCATTTCCTGCATTTCCTGTTTCTATTTGTGGTGTGGCTCAACCCTTAGCATACACCTTTAATCCTTCTGGCTGGAGTTCAGACAGACCCTTAGCATACACCTTTAATCCCAAACAATAAAGGTACAATAAATAAAGGTACAAACAATAAAGGTTAGTTGGTACAAGGATGCACCCATGTTTGAAAGAAATATCTAATTGAGTGGCAGACAAAGCGACAAATCAGAGAAAGATTGGACAGAATACGATATGCCCAACTCTAGAAAAGGGAGGAAGGGGAAGCTACTTATCAGGCAATGCAAAGAGAGAAAGGAGATAGTTCTAACCAGACAGTTATAGAGAAACAGGTTGCAGAGAGAGAACAAGCTAGACTCAGGTGAAGACAGAATGAGCTAGAGAATAAGAAGGAGGCAGAAGATTAGAACATATTGTCAAAGTTAGTATTACTCCAAGCAGAGCAATTCAGTCAGAAGAAGCTGAGAGAATGTAGATTGAATCAGTCAGCTTGGAGAGGAGTTTGAGCCAGAACAGCTGAGTTGTACCAGCCTACCAGAGATCAGAAAGAACTAGGAAGAGGGGAAGTTATTCAGCAGTAAGTCTCAGAGACTAAACACATTCAAGGCCTAGATAAGATTGTATGAGGCTATAAGCTTTAAGGGCTAGGCCTAGGTTAGCAGATTGAGGCAGTAAGCCTCAAAGAGGACAACTACTTCAGGAGAATGAAAGTTACATTTACAGTTCTGCTATAGTCAAGCCTGTAGTGCATTTTCTTAATTAGTGATTGCTGGAGGAGGGTTCAGCCAATTGTCGGTAGTGGCATCCCAGGGCTGGTGGTCCTGGGTTCTATATAAAAGCAGACTAAGCAAGCTATGATGGGCAAGCCAGGAGGCAGCACCATGCCATAGCCCCTGCATCATCTTTTGTCCCCAGGCTCCTGCCATGCTTGAGTTCCTGCCTCCACTGCTTTTGATGTATGGCACTGAGTGAATAAACCCTTTCCTCCTCAAATTGCTTTTGGTCATGGTGTTTCATGGCAACAGTAACTCTATCTAAAACACCTACTCATACTTTCTTTCTTTTTTTTCTATTTTTTTTTATTTACATTCCCAATGATTTCCCCTTTCCCGGTTCCTCCCTCCCCAAAAGTCCCATAAGCCCTCTTCCCTCCCCCTGTTCCCCATTCAACTCCCCTCTCTCCAGTTGTTCTGATTTACTCTTCAGTCACACCAGGTTTTCTGTGGCCTTTCTGATGTGATGGTTTTGCCCACAGTAGACAGCTCCATGAATCCAAATGGAGCACTCAACCTTCATTAAGACACTAATTACTGTTTCACAGTTGTGGTGGTTTGAAAAGCAATTGCCCTAATAGGGTCATATGTGCTTCATATATGTATGCAAGTAGTGGCACCATGTGACAGGGATTAGGACATTTGGCCTTGTTGGGATAAGTGTGTCGCTGAGGGTATTTCAAATGCTCAAGCCAGGCTCAATGTCTCTCTCTTCCTGCTGCCTTCCAGTCTGGATGTAGAACTCTTGAGTCCTTCTCCAGCACCCTGTCTGCCTGCATGTCGTCATGCTTCCTGTCATGGTGATAATGGACTAAATGTCTGAACTGTAGGCCAGTTCCAATAAAATGTTTTCCTTTATAGTAGCTGCTGTGGTCATGGTGTCTCTTCACAGCAATAGAGCCCTGACTAAGGCAACTGACGTCATGGAAGAAGATAATTCTACGCAAATGCTAAAGTTTTTCCTTTGCTAATCAGGATTGCATTTAGGATATATTATCATATAATGTAGGATTTAGAAATTAGAGGGAGAAGAGAATTCTTATGCCTAAAGCCTGTCATGATGATTGTCTTATTTAGGGTTACTCTTGCTATGATTAAACACCATGACCAAAATCAAGTTGGAGAGGAAAGGGTTTATTTGTCTTATATTTCCGCACTGTAATCTATCACTGAAGGAAGTCAGGATAGAAACTCTAACAGCGAAGGATCCTGGAGGCCCTGGAGAGGTGCTTCTTCCTCGCCTGATCTTCATGGCCTGGTCAGCCTGCTTTCTTATAGGGCTAATTCCACTAGCCCAGGGATGGCACCACCCATAATGGGATGCTCTCCCCCATCAATTACTAATCAATTAAGAAAATGTCCTAAAGGCTTGTCTGTAGCCTGATCTTGTGGAAGCATTTTCTCAATTGGGGCTCCCTCCTCTCTGATGACTCTACCTTTCAGCAAGTTGACATAAAACTAGTCAGTATGCTGGAGATGAAGACAAAGTGGGTGGGAAAAGAATGGGATGAAAGCAGATTAAAAGATACGTTAACTTTGGCCTTAAGCTTTCTCTTACTGAGTAAAGAACTCTGCTTGGGTAAAGGAAGCCATGAGTAACTCTGGGGTAGTGAGTTGGGAGCTCTCTTAAGTGGATCACCCAGGCTTGGAAAGCTAAAGCATGAAATGTTAAAGAAAAGGAATGGGTGTCTGCTGTATGGGTGTCTGTCTGCTCTATGATTGTCTGTCTGCTGTATGGCTTAGTGATGGAGCAATAGCCTGGAGTGTGTGAGGTCCTGGCTCTGTCCCTAGCAGCACCCTTGTTAGGAGCATAAAATGTTCTCATGATACTGTTTCAGGAAGTATTAAGACTCATGACTCTTAAAATGGGAGGGCATTGTGTTATCCTCAGAGTATGTCAACACCTATAGGACTGACAGCCAAGCAGTAGTGGCCTGGGGCTTTAGGATGATGGGTAAGAAGAGATTAAGATGACCAAGCAAGAAAAATAGAGTGAATTACTATGTCTTGCTGCAAGGCAGGCCAGTGTGATCAGGCATGAGGAGTGTGGTGAGGTAGAAACTTCTAGTTTCTTTGGGAAATTATGTCAAATGATGTTTTGCTGGGGTACACAGGTAAAAGGATGTCTTGCTGAAGCAAACACATGAAAGAATGCTTTCCCAAAGCAGACACAGGTAAAAGGATGTTTTTTTTAATCTGGAGCAGGCACAGGAAAGAATGTTTTCCTGAAGCAGACACAGGTGAAAGGATATTTTGATATACCAAACACATAAAAGGATCTGGGAAAAAGGAGTATAAATATGACCTGACAGACGTAGGAGACAAGCACTGAACACTGGTTGGGTTTTCTCCACCTCGCTATTCTTCACTAACAACACACATGTATTGGTTCACCTTACATAATGTTGTTGAGCTCAACTTGTGATAACTCTGACATTGAGAGAAACTCACCAAAGAACTTCTCGTGAGGTTCCTGTGGCAGCTGGAGGCTTCCTAGGCTTTGCATCAGGTCAGTTGGTGTTCATGCCTGGTGTCTTCTCGTAGAAAGGACTGGACTGTAGCTACCAGTTCCTACCTGGTGTCTGCCTAGAGGACTGGTCTGCAGCTGCTGAATCATATTTGGTGTTTGCTAGAGGACTGAACTACTGCCAAAGACGATCAAGCTCACACCCAAAGAACTACTGCTGAACAGGTCCACTGTGCCCATCTCCTAATTACTTTTCTCTTTTACTACCTCTGCTGGGTGGTGGGCTAGAGGAGAAGTTGAATTCTTATTAAAAAAGTAGGTTGCAAAAAATGTAAGCTTAAAGTGCAGTTTACATTTGGTTAGGTGCCTTTCATTAGATCTCATATTTAGATTTCAGGGTAGAAGACTATCTCTGCAGTATCTTGGATCTGAAATACCTCCTACCCTCACCCCAAGGCTCCTAAACTTCCCAACTGTAGTGAGGTAGCAGCTTTGGGCTGCCTGTGCTCCCCATCATGACACCCTGCCTCTTCTCTAGCCCAAGAGCAGACAAGATGTTCTAGTAGCCTTTCTATTGTTGGGATAATACTCCAGGACTTAAAAAAAGAAGCACTTAATTTGCCTTCCAGTTTCAGAGTGTTAGAGTCCATGTAGCAGAGTGAAGAAATAGCTACAAGCTCACACCTTGATCCACAGCTACAAGACAGAGCAATGGGCATGTTGTCTTTTAATGTGGGCAAAAAGCGAGCAGGGTCGATGGTGGAGGTCTCACATAGGAGAACTCTGGCAGGCAGAGCCCACAAAGGGGGATAGGGGACACTGGCAGGACCACGAGCCACACCGAGATAGGGAGTGCTGGCACCCGAACCTGAACCTATAGAGCATGAGACTGTCTGACTCATGGAGAGGTCTTTGTCTAGAGGGCAGAGCTGTTTGCACTGCCCCAGTACCTGTGGAAGAAGTTCCTTGGCTGAGACGTGGCTGCTTAGTCCTTTCCCTGGTGGCTGGAAAAGCTGAGGCCTGCTCCATGCTCTTATGTGGAAAATTTGATAAAAGAGACAGTTCACAGTTTTGATGCTTTATCATTAAAAGGAGATAGGGAAGTAAAGAGAAGCCCCCTTAAATAGTGGGCTGGGTTACCTGGCAACCAGGTAACCAAGGGGCAGGGCAAGCCTGGCTGTAGCCAGGTGACTGCGGAGGTGGAGTTCAGCCAAAACACTAGGGGCCTGGGGCATGGCCACACGTGACTGATGGCCACAGAATTATGGAGTTGGCCTTGCTCAACCAAGTTACAGACTGTCTCACATCACTGTGCCACATTTTAAACACCTCAAAGCCTACCCCTAGTGACTTACCTTCTCCAACAAGGCCACATCTCTAATCCTTCTCAAATAGTTCCACCAACTGGGGACCAAGCATTCAAATCTATGAGCTTATGGGGACTATTTTCTTTCAAACACTACACCTGCCCAAGGAAACCTCCAAAAATAAGCCAAAGAGATGGGCTGCGACTTCACCACCTGGACACTTGTTAACCGTGAGAAAACCTACTAAGGGACCACTGCCAGGAAGCAAGATCATCCCTAGGAAAAAGAAGAAAGTGGGGTTACCTAAAGCCATGCTGAGGAAATGGGAGGAATAAGTAGTTCTTTATGAGATATAATATACCCCCGCACCCTCTCCCCTCGCCTTCCAGAATTCCCACTTCCTAGTGCAGTTCCTACAAGCTACCAAGAGGTTCTTTTGCTTTTCTGGATCCTGGCTTCTAGAAACTTCCTTTTCCTCCTTTTCTTGCTGACCAGAGCTGATGGAGGCCTTCTCTGCTACTTTGGTTTCCTTACTTTCTTTAAAACTCCTGCTCCCTGCCGGGTGACTGCAGTGCCGCTGCCTGACCTCCATGGCAGCTTAACTCAGAAATCATGGCCTTTTCCGCCTCTCTTCATTCTCTTCCTCTGGGCAGTAACTGAGATTTACAGCTTGTCTGCCCTGGGGTTTTTCTTTGAAACTCCTCCAGCTTCTGTTTGAGTCTGTTCTTGAGTTATTTTACTAAGAAACTGCAAACCCTAAGAGGGGACCCTGAATTATCTGGTGTCAACTGGCAATCAGGAAGGGACTCCCCAGAACTTTTTCAATAATCACAACAAACGTTTAGAACTGAATTGGCCAACAATCACACAGCTCCATCATTGTCCTTAAACAAACTCAGTGTAAAATAAAAGGGAGCAGGTTCTGTTTCCTCTCTAAAGGAGCTGCCTGAGCACATTGTGTAAGCAGTGAGAAGCACGTGAAGATTCTGTTAACCTTATCAGGGACATGTGTCCTGCTGAAGAATGTTTAAAATCAAATGGCAGAAGGGTGTAGCAGACTGAGACAGGCAGTTTTTTTTTGTTTTTTTGCATGGTGTGCTTTGTAAATGAAGCCTACTTTGTGCTATCTTCTGACTCTCAGGCGCACAGACTTCCATCAGCCTTCCTAGATATACATGTCAACTCTTTAGAACTGTTTGGAAGAAAACCATAGTGTCCAGTTTTTATAGCAAGGAACTGCGATTAGTCGCTTCACTGATCATAATACATTTCAGTATTTCTCTCCATAGGGGAAATGTCTCTTAAGACAGAGAGGTGGTATGTGGGAATGGAGAGGAGGTACCAATCCGGAGCTGGCACCCTGGGACTGCAGGCTGGGGGGAGTTGAGCCCCGCAGTGGTGTGGACCAGTGAGCCATCTGTTTCTCCAGCTCATTTCCCTTTGCCCTCGGTTGACGCACACTCTGGAAGGAACTCCTCACTGCTTGCTGAGCAGTTTGGAATCTAAACTAATGACAACAGGATTAAATTCACTCTGCTTCGCTGTGGGTCTCCATCCTCAGGGTGCCCTGGATTTGAAGAAGGGGAACATTGGCTCAGGAATGGGGGAAATGAGACCAGCAGGCAGAAGGCAGGGGTGAGAGGCCTTTGGGAGCTCTGTCTACAAGGAATGGGCCTTCCTAGGATGTGGTCTGAGGTGGAACCAGACCCAGGGTGTATTGCCAAGGCACCCAGGAATTCAAGTGTTGTCAACCTGCCAAGGTGACCAGAAATTCCTTCCCTGGAGTTCTGGTAATGTAGTAATCTTGCTAGTTTTCTACCCATTTCCCTTTTTGCAGAGGAGAAATCTCTTGCCTACACTTGTGTTAGCCTAAAAGCCAGGGTCAGAAGGCAATTTAGGAAGAGCTGTGTTCCAGGTGTCATGCTGAGGGTGTGCTGTGTAACCCTTATGCATTTTACCAGTACAGAACACCATCAAAAGGACTGGTGGTAATTAACAGTCTAGAGCAAACTAAGGAATCTGTCTTGAAGCACTGAAGTAGTTCATTGCAGATGAAGTAGGTAAAAATCCGAGGCCAGATCTATCTGTACTCGTCATCTTGAAGGTTATGTTGAAGGGCAGACAGAATAAAGTCATGGCGGGGTTAATTGATGGTCCTACCAAGGCCTGGTTTCTGTCACTGACACTATATTAACCTGACATAGTGTCCAGCACTGGAGAGGTGAAGTCGGAGGCTCCAAGATTCAAGGACACCCCTCCCCAACCCCCTAGCTACATAGTGAATTTAAGGTCGGCCTGGGCTACATAAGACCCCACTTCAAGAAGCAGTTTAGTAAAATGTGAGGGGGAAAAAAAAGACAAAGTTAAGTAATATTCTCTCTGAATACACAGCTAAATTTGTCTTCAACAGTTTTGTCGCAGCAAGAGACTAGTGAGATAGTTCCCTGAAAAAGGCACTTGGTGTCAGGCCTGATGGCCTGAGTTCAGTCCCAGAGGCCCACATGGCAGAAGGTCCCCTGACCTCCACACATACACACACACGTGTGTGTGTGTGTGTGTGTGTGTGTTAAATGTAATAGATTTTTTTAAAGCCTCGTTACACTTGCTTTCAAGAGTTTAAGAGTGGTACTTCTCAAGAAAGTTTTTTTAAAGAATAAATTTACTAAATCTTGTTGGGAAAGACTATGGGAAGAGCCATTATAAGACAGAAATAAGTCAGTGGATCAAACATTTCCCATAAGTGACAAGGGCTCAGTGACAATGGCCTGTCACTAGACCTTCCTGTCTACTGGTATTACTTTATAGGTAGACATCTAGCAGTCAGAAAAGTTTATGGAGGGTTCTTGGCAGTTCTGAAGATTGAGAGAGTAGCCTGACTTTGTTGATCCAGAAAATAAGTCCCACCTTGTTAGAACTAAAAGCTTGTTCTGAGCCAAACACAAATGGCCACAGCCAGGAATACAGATTCAGGTAATCTCAATGTCATACTGCAAGGTGAGGAGAGGTCCTGAATCTTAGGGTCACAGAACAGAAGAAAGCCATAAATCATAGCCAATACCAAAAAAATGATAAAACTCTACTATGTTTCAGATGCTGGTTAAGAACATTCTTAGCTTTTGGGCTAGGGTATGCAGATGGGTTGCTATGTTATTGGTGATGTGTTCCACGGGTTTTGACAAATAATTAAGGATGCAAAGTGGCTCTGAATTGGGCAGCAAATGAATACTGGGAGGATAAAGACTGCCCCAGGTTATTACTTGTCTCTGAGTTGGCAACATTCCAGCTTTCTGGGATCACCAGGTTTAGAGTCAATCTTCAGCACAGATATGACCTTTCTGAATGACCGTTCAGTGTCTCATGGTTTTGAATACATAGAAGAGAGGTTGCCACAGACAATTGTTTATCTTTGAGTATAGAAGAAAATAAGATGGTAGTGTGGGAATACACTTATTTCTAAGAATGCAATCCTGGTACTGTTTGGATTAGCAACTGACATAAGTTTCTAGAACATGGAAAATTATAATGTTTCCCAGTCATGAACAAAGGAGAGAAAGGTGGGATTTTTTTTTAAGAGCCATGCAGCCTGGATTTTAATCCCCCACGTACTCCCTTTATCCCCACACACGTTTCTCTAAGGCAAACACATTGAAGGACATGATGAGGGGGAGGCTGTGGTCCTCCAAGGCTCTGAAGGAAGGCGGAGCTCAGGGCACGTGTGTCTCTAGAGATCAGAGGATCCAGCTGCAGGCAATAAGCAGGTTTTGAGAATTCCTAGGGCCAGAGGCTGGGGCTGATGCTTCAGAAGGACTCCTTGCAGTTGCTGAGGAGTCAGAACATGCTTTCTTACAGGGCTCTGCTGTGAAAGGCGCACTCTGAGGTGTAAGGTAGCCATCAGTTCAGGGCTAGAGCTGGTGCTTGCATTTTCTGTGTTTTGGATTATCATCATCCTCAGGAGAAAACCACACAAAGGATCCTCTCAACATGCACAGAGGATATTTCTCGGAGAACATTTGAAACGTATCCTTAAAGGCAGGCTGCAAAAAGCTTTGTGCAATGAGCCCCTGATGTTCCCAGATAAAGAAGAGCTATAGCCTCCACCCTCCAACTCACCCTTCATATGATTCAGCCACAGACTGGACAGCTGCTGTTCCGTCCTGCCACCTACATGTATGAGATCTCTGTTACAGTGATGAAACCAAGGTGGTCCTGGTCACCATGGTGACCATGCCACTCCCCCACTGCTGAATCCTCCATGTGGAGGCTGCGAAGATACCGTCCCAACTTGATCATTAAAGCTTGGTGCCCTGGGCTTCTAAGAATTGAACTTACTTTTGATGAATAATTTAATTTGGATCAATTCTGCAGGGCCTAGGAGAAGATGAAAACCCCTTTCACACTAAACCCTATAGACTAACTCTCTGGATCTTTGGACGAAGAGGTAGTGTATCTTGCGTATGCTCTTCTTAGCAAACTATGGGTACAGATTAGGAATGAGAACTGATAAAGTGGATGATAAAGTGGATATCTTGGTTACAAATGCCTCTTTTGCATACTGGGATCTGAACGGACCCAGGACATTGTACAAGCTAGGCAAGTGTTCTTTCACTGAGCTGAAGCCCTACAGAAGTCTTCTGAAAAGGAAGACTATTAAATCGTCTAATAACTTGAAGAAATTACTCAGAGGGCAATGTCCCTGTAGAAAAATTGATGCATTTGGTTCCCACGGTTTCTGTAAAATCTCATCCGATAGACTTATTAACTAGTCAGAAAAAAGCAAAGGCCTAATCAGGGCAGATCTTGGATCTCATCTTAAAAAGGTGGAAGGCTGAGGTGATGGCTCAGTGAGGAAACTGTTTGCTGTACAAACAAGAGCCTCTGGGTTCAGTTCCTCGGCAGCAATGTTAAAAGCTGGGTGTAGTGATATTCATCTACATCCATAGACCTGGGAGGCTCTATGAAATACCAAGTTCCAGAGATTAACCTGACAGCAATGTGAATCTAGTTAGGCTGGACTTTTTTCAACTTAAAACTAACAGTAAACTGCTCATTCGGAAAGAAAAAAGTTAATTATGACAGGGTTTTTTGAAAATGAAGAAAAAGTATTTTAATTAGAGTTTAAATAAATCATAATTGATTATGCTTCCAGATATATCAAATAGACTGGGACTTACAATTAGAAAGCTAATTAAGTTGAAAATTCAGTTTTATTCACCCCCCCCACCCCCAGGCTTGTTGAGCTATTTCTGAGCTCTACCTGAGACATGCAAGGGTTTTCTTGCCACTAGGCAGCACCTGAAGAAAGTATGCGAGTGCGTGCAAGAACAATTGTATGTCTATGCAGGAATGCACAGAATGGTTTGCTGGGAAAGAGATGGCTATCTGCTTGAAGAATTAGATCATTTTTCTTGATTTTGATATATTTGTATTATACAGAAGTGATGCAGTTCTTACCAAATGTAGGGTGACAAAACATGAGATTTGAAGAATGGGGGAAGGTCAAGTCAGACTATGGAGGCCCAGAGCAGAGAGCCAGATTGCCACAAGCTCACCAGGTAGCTAGCCCTACCCACAACACCAAAGGCAGCCTGTGGTTTTGTTGTTGATGTTGTTTTGTGAAAAAATAATAGAGTAAACTCCCTTGAATTCCAGTGTCTTTAAGCACAGACAGTTGGTACCTTTTCTTGATGTTCTTACTACAGGCACATCATCAATCACAAAGATGAAACTCTTCTGGACATCTCATTTAGAAGACAGGATTTTTTTTTTGGGGGGGGGGAGGGCAGAAAGGGTGTTATGCAACTGAGGCTGGCCTCGAACTCCTCCTATCTCCACCTCTCCTGAATGCTGGGCTTATAGGCATGTGGGACTGGCCAGACTTGAAAGTAACACTCTGAATGCCAGGCAAGGACAGAAGGAACTGATTCCTTCACCACCTGGTGGCCAGACTACAGTAACAGAGAATAGCACCTTCCCACTTGGGTAAACTGACTTTTTGAGTCTTCTATCTCTGCAGGTAAGAACTTTTTGCCATTAACCATCTCTAATGAAAGCATTCCTACAGCAGATACAGCAAAGTAAGACCTGGGCTTTGGTCTACCTATAAACTTCTACATAAATCTGATGCCCCAGTTTCTCTGTTTTCAAACAGAAATTTATGTCTAGAAAACAGAAATTGGTAAAAAGAAATGGATATATTTATAGTTTTGCCAAAGTGAAGAGAGAAATACTCCTTGTCTCACCCTGTCCCCATCCTCTTCCTGGAAGGATACTCTGATTTTACAGAAAAGAGGAAAACCAGGAGGTAGATAGATTTAAACACTAGGACTTATGTAGAGTCTCTTCCTGGGAGGCAACTTCTTCCTCTGGTGCCACAATTGGGGCTCCCTTCCCCAACACCTGATAACTGGGGAATCAGAATTCTTTGGGATCCATTGCTTTCCAGAAACAGATTTCATTTCAATGAGAGTATGATCAATACAAAATAGAGTGCATACAGTGAGATACAAGCAAGTGAATTTTTGGTTGTTGACTGTGGACAGGGTAAGTGAATTTCTGTGGCAAACACTCCACATTCTAGAGCATTGCTTAGCCCTTGTGTCCTGGAGTTCTTTTGCATGGTTCACTGTTTATTCCCTAGAAACTGGCAATTTGGAAACCATACTTCAGATAACCAAAACTATTAGGTCAAAAGGACAGTCTAGTTTTGCTAATTCCTTGGAATTATAATTAATTTGATCAAAAGACCTGGTTATCACAATATATGAATTTTATTAGATTACAAAAGTCATTGTTTGAACTTCTAATGAAACCATGTAATCTTTATGGAGAAGTTAATTAATTTATTCACATTCTCATTAATTAGTTCTGCTTTCTCAATACCAGGAACATTAGGAACAGGCTCAGGGTGTGTTAATAATTAGATTCTTGAAATAGTAGTACTTTAATTATTTAGGGTCTTATATTCTAGTTCTCTGCTTGAGGAGTATGTCTCCTTCCACACATATGTTATGTGACCATTTTCTTCTCATAGATAAGAACTTTCTCTTGCCTACTTATGGTGAAGGAGTATGGAAGATACTATTATGAGATCTGGAAGTTTGCTGTTGGCTGCCGTTATTCCTGCCAAGTAATAGACGAGAGTGTCTAGAGATTTTTACAGAGTTCTTTTACCTTCCTCTTTGGATCTGCTGCACTGAACCTAGATTTGTTTTTGTCCTCTGTGGGTGACTTGTCAGACCTGTAGAGCAACTGAAAGCCACAGTGGAATTCAGACACATCACTGTTGACCAGGATGAGAAACCAAGATCAAGGTGTGGCTGAGTATAGAAGAATCTTCAGGGATCAAACACCAGCATGGGAACTCATTCAAGTTTTGAAACAGATTCTCACTGGTCTGGACTTGAACCCCCGGCTCCAGAGATCTTCCTGCTTTGCCCAAGTAGCTAGGATTATACATATCTTGGATTATACATGTTCTGCTTGAAGCAGAAACAACATTAAGAACCCTGCTTACTGGGCATGCTCAGCTACCTTTCTTATCCAGCTCGAATCTACAAGCCTAAGGATGGTACTGCCTGGGGTGGGCTGGTCCTTCCTACATCAATTACCAATTGAGAAAATGCCTCACAGATGAGGCCACAGGCTAATCTGATTTGAGCAGTTCTTCTTTAGTTGAGGTTATTTTCCTGGATGATTCTAGGTCATAGAAAGTGGACTTCTGATGCTAAGTAGGACACCAGGACCAGAGGCAACCGTTACCTAGACACTTGGCTCAGTCCATTCTCTGCCCCAGAAAGTGTACATTATTCTGCTTATCTACAGCTAAAACTAAACTTTGATTGCGTATTCCATCTATTCCATACTGTGAATTCCTCTCCTCTGGGTACACAAGAAGAGAATGTGGGAACAGAATGCGGGAGGAGATATCTCTCCCCATGACAATGTGGAATGGCATGTCAGCCTCTGATCAAGCTTTTCCTTGATGTCCTCCTGACTTCAGCTGAAGGGCCTTCTGGCTGTTCTCATCTGTAGTGTCCTCTCTCCTCTCCCTCCATAACTGTGCTTAGTCACCACTACCCTTGGGAAATGCCTGTCTTGCCCTAGGTCAATAATGAATTAACATTCCAAGATGACTGCTTTTGCTTCAGTGACTTACTACTGCACAGGAACCAATGGATCTTAGTATATTTATGGTACTATAAGAAAATACCAGAGCTGGTAGAGTTTATGAAGAACATCTCTGAAGCCTGAAGTCCAAATTCAAGTGTACAGTATATGATGGGAACCTGTTCCCTCTTGACTTCTTGTGTAGTCAGACTTACATGCAAAAAGTAGAAAGGCACAAATAACTCTCATTTTTGTAGAAGACTAATTGCTTACAGAAAGAGCTTTATAAATCAACCACTTCCTAAAGTCCTAAAATCTTTTCAACATGAATTTAGAGAAGAAATGACCAAAGTCTCCTTTACAATACAATGGCTTAAGCCAACTTTTCTTTCTTTCTTTTTTAATGGAAAATACATTTTAAAATGGATTGTGTGCTTGTGTGGAAGAGTGTGTGCACATTAGTGCAGGTGCCCTCAGAGGCCAGAAGTTGAATCCCCTGGAGCCACAGTTATAGTTGGCTGTACGCTGCTAGACTTGCATGCTGGGTACCAAGCTCCAGTTCTCGGTAAGAGCTATAGCAGGACCTAACTACTGAGCAACCCTCTAGCTCCAAGACAGCTTGTTCTTGATGACTGGTGGTTCTTTAGGTTGTCCAGGCTCAATGGAGCCGTATTCCCCTATGGCCATTTGAACTTCACTCCTGAGATGCCTCCCCTGCCCCACCCCCTTGGCCAGCCCATGTAGCTGAGACTATCACAGAATAGGAGAGTCACTGCAGCAGGCAAGGAGCTGCTCCTGAACTGGTACAGTGTCACTCCATGATATTCTGCTAGTCAAAATGAGCAACTAAGGGACATGGGAATAGACTCTAGGCTTTGACAGGTGTGTGGAAAGACACAGACCAGAAAGCATGTGGGAGTTATTGTTGCTCTTGGAATACATGAGACAAATTGAAAGGGAAAATATTAACACTGAAGTTTTAGATGATTTGGAGACGTACAAGCAGCTGTTTGGGGTGAGATTTATAAATGATAGAAAGACTCCCGTGTGGTGCCTCAGACTTGCAGTCCCAGAGCTTCAGAGCAGGAGAGGGAGGATAGCGACTTAGAGGGCAACCTGGGCTATCTAGCAAGACCTTGTCTCTAAATAAACAAATGAAAGGATAGTTTGTTTTTTTTTTTCTTTCCTGGTGAATGTTTTAGAACAAACCTGTTTAGAATTTTGCCATTTAGAAGAGAACAGGAAGTTACAATGTGCATCCAGAGCTCAGCTAAGGGCGAATTAAAATATCTTAATTAAGAACCTCTGAATCCAAGTTGGAAAGAAGGGGGCTGCATGCAGGATGCTTTAGTGACAGAGTGATTATCAGAAGCCAAAGAGAATCCATTTCCTTCAAGGCTAGAGTAGCTAACGAGAAGCACGCATGGTTGTGTGCTGAGCCCCAGACTGTAAGTGAACACACTTTTCCCATTCTGAGAAGGTGTGTAAAGTACTGTTGGCTGGGATTGGAACAGGTATAGCTGAAGGCTCTTCTCGTGTCTCTTGGCTTGGAATGTGCTTCAACTGTGTCCCATTTAAATTCTTACAGTATGTCTTCAAGATTTTATTCAGTGCTCAGATATCTAAGACACAAATCTGTCTTTATTTTCCTTAACTGTTACATTTAAAAGGAACTTTGATCTTACTTGGTGGCCATTCTTCCATCCACACACAAAACTGCACATACCTCTTTCTCTGGAGTTTAGAGGTTTTGAGGAGGTTACACCAATTGAATGACATTCACCCATGATAGCTGTCCCAGAATCCCTTGCAGGACAATGTCATTATGTAGATGCTGCAGGATTTTCTCTCAGAAGGCTCACTGAGTCTGCTGGTTGGGTGCTTGGAAATCAAGTCCCTGTTCTTGCTCATTCTAGAACTGCAAAAGCTCACTTCCTGCCACTGCCTGCCACTGCCTGTCACTTCCTGTTTACTCAAGGTAGAGGCGGGCCTCCAATGCTGGGCTCAGGAACACCAGGAAGCATTCAAGGCAAACATTCTTCCTGCATTTGTTTCCAGATTAGACCCGTGCCCACTACTCAGTCTCCCCCAAGACTGTTGTCAGCAGAGCACAAATGGCCACAAGCCGTCCCTGCAGAGTTTATGCACCCTAAGATATTCCTTCTCCTGATGTGTAGGATTACTTTACATCTTGAGGTGAAGGTAGAGACAGGAGCAGAAAACAGACACAGTAGAATTCCACTTGAGTTATCAAGTATTTGTGCCTGGGTTTCCTTGTGGGCAGCATTTTTTTTTTCAATAAAGCAATTGAGACTTGACCCTCAGAGGCTATCTTCTGTCTCCATGAGCATACTTACCCCAGAAGTCAAGAGATGTTGTATGCCTCAGATTTTCTAATGCCAAAGGACCACAGGGGACCATAAACACAGAGGTTAGAATGGTGGGTAACATCCTAGGATAATCTTCTACCACAACACTGCATTCTCCAGCCCAGAAAACCCAACTTTATGCCTTAATGTAATAAAGGGGAAATGTTTGGGGGGGGGTGTCGCAGGGAATTGCTGACGTTTGACTATTTTTTTACTGGAAGAGGCGATGTTAGTGTAGAAGCATGGCACTTTGTGCATTTTACAGTGTCTGTTCCTTATCTCTATAATGTAAAATTCCAGGGGTTGGAGTTTCAGGATAGGAGTGAGAAGCCAAGGAAAGTGATACTCTGTCTCTAGAGCTGCCAACAACTCCAGTGATGAGGCATCAGGGTGACAGCATACCAGGTGACACACCTGCCAACCTGCCCCTGGGGCACACTTCTTTGTCTAGATGATAGAAAAGAATATAACTTAGACTAAGCAGCAAATGAGAAAGCTGATCTCACTCAGGATTTTGTGTTCTTGGCTCAACAACGGTGGTCTTCAAACTACCATAAACACTGACTTAGAGTTAAGCTGTGTTATACTGCTACTGTAGACAATGGTTAGTGTTGCTTATGGGGAGGGACAAACCGATCTTTCTCAGTAAGGCAGATTTTATTATTTTTGTAATTTGTAATTTTTATCACATATATTTATTGTGTGTGTGTGTGTGTGTGTGTGTGTGTGTGTGTGTGCTTGCTTTTGTACCACAATATGTATGTGATAGGACAACCTGTAGGAATCTGTTCTCTCTTCCCACCTCATGGGTCTCTCCAGGTCTCAAGACTGGATGGCAAGCACTTTTACCAGCTGACCCATCTTGCAGGCCATGTAAAACATATTTTTTATGCCAAAAAAATAGAGAGCAGAATGGAGAAGCTTGAGGATGTGACCACTGTTTGTTTAGATGACTAGAGACTCCTCTACATTTAGCAAAGAGAGGCAAAAGGAAAACTTTGGAAAGTGTAAGTTGTATTTATGTAAAATAATTCTAGGATTGGGATTCTTGTCCCTAAAGCAAAAATTGCTTTGAAGGCAACAAAATGAAAAGAAAAATATCTATTTATAAAAAGATCTGGGTTTCCATGAAATGTCATCAGATGGATCCGACTTTTCAGAAGTGGGTCACTGGCCCAACTTCTTAAAAAAATCAAATATTTAAAACTATGGAAAAATAAGCAAAGGGAGTTGTTTTTTTCTTTAAATAAATTTACTACTAATTAGGTGAAGGGAATTGTGGAAAAGAAGGAGAGGCCTCCTGCTGCTTAGAATATCTGACCAAGATGCTGGGTAAGCTAGCCAGATATCAGCACCCAAGACATGGCAGAAACTGGACCTTAGAATTACAATCACATTGACGCAAGAAAACTTGTCATTTTCCCATGGATTGGCCATATAATTGCTGGCTTTAATATTATATACAGCTTCCAAAGGGAAAAAAAATTGAATTTGTGTGTCATTTTGAGAATTGTAGTTAACTGATTAAGTGTAACTCATAAGACCAGAACCCTAAATTAACATTTTTTCCCCCTCAAAGAAGTTGAAAGAATAAGGCAGCTCACAAAGATAATGTTACACCGAAGTTTTCTTTTATAAAATTCTGTCCAAACTTTGAAGCATAGTTTGGTATCCATACCTCTTCTGACATAAAAGTGAAGCCCCTGACACAAACCCAGCTTCTTCCCTGGTACCATTGTCTGCACTGTAGATGCACATGCTGTCAACATTGCAAAAGGTTTGAGTTT
This sequence comes from Tokudaia tokunoshimensis, assembly GCA_036184795.1. NCBI lineage: Eukaryota > Metazoa > Chordata > Mammalia > Rodentia > Muridae > Tokudaia > Tokudaia tokunoshimensis. The sequence continues at coordinate 120,429,230 of BTHU01000003.1, forward strand.
TCAGTGTCATCCTACAGCTCCTGTGTGGAAGTTTGGTCCCCAGAGAAGCAGTGTTTAGCTATAGAGCTTTGAGGGAATGATTTGATCATGGGGATTCTCACCTGTTGCCTCAGCTGTTGATTCACAGCTTGATGGGATCGATGGGAGAACTCTTTCCCTCTGTCCCTTCCCTTGCTGCTGTCTGCAATGACATGACATGACATGACCGGCTTTGTTCCAACATATGTCACTCCACCTGGATGTCTCTCCTCACCACAGGCCCAGAAGTGATGGAGCCAAATGAACTTGGGCTGGGCCATTTGCAACTTTGAGTTCAAAAGAGATCTTTTCTCCTTTAAGTCACTTTCTTAGTCATGTACAGTTATAGCAGTTGGCTATATAAAATCCTCATAGTCTTATCTTGTTTTAAATAAACACATAGGTGATTATTAATATTTTATTAAATATTTAATAATTAATTAGATAAATACATTCTTCATTGTATTGATTTCTGTAGTGAATCTCAAGTTCTCTTTCTTGTGATTAATCAATGTGCTGAAGTTGTCTGGACCATTCCATGTACAGAGACTAGATGTATGGAGTTATGGAGTTTAAATTTTGTGCTGGTTAGATTTTTGTCAGCTCTACACAAGTTAGTGCTATCGGGGAAGAAGGCGCTTCAGCTGAGGAAATGCCTCCATCAGATTGGTCTGTAGGCAAGCATATGGGCATTTTTAGGATTAATAATGATTGACTTGGATGGGTCCAGCTCACTCTGGGCAGCGTTGTCCTGAGTGCTATAAAAAAGCCCATTGAGCAAGAAGACATGGGGAGCAAGACAGTAAGCAGCACTCTTCCATAGCCTCTGCTTCAGTTCCTGTTTCCAAACTCCTGCTTTGAGTTCCTGCCCTGACTCCCCTTCCATGGTTTAGTGTGATTGGGATGTGTAACTCAAATAACCCTTTCCTCCCCAAGGTCTTATAACAGCAACAGATAGCACAGGAAGACAAATGCATCTGATCCCTTTCTTATTTAAACATTTCTAACCCATGTTGTTTCTTCTTCTTCTTCTTCTTCTTCTTCTTCTTCTTCTTCTTCTTTCTTTATTTTTTTCAGTTTTTTTTTATTTTCTAAGTATTTTTATTTACATTCCAAATGATTTCCCCTTTCCCGTTTCCTCCCTCCCCGAAAGTCCCATAAGCCCCCTTCCCTCCCTCTCTTCCCCATTCAACCCCCTCTCGCTTCTCTGTCCTGGCATTCCCCTACATCCAGTCTTTCCAGGACCAGGGGTCTCTCCTTCCATCTTCTTGGAAATCTATTGATATGTGAATTGTGTCTAGGGTATTCCGAGATTCTGGGTTAATATTCCCTTATCAGTGACTGCATACCATGTATGTTCTTTTGTGATTGGGTTACCTCACTAAGGATGATATTTTCAAGTTCTGACCATTTGCCTAGGAATTTCGTGAGCTCATTGTTTTTAATTGCAGAGTAGTATTCCATTGTGTAGATATACCACATCTTCTGAATCCATTCCTCTGTTGAGGGACATCTGGGTTCTTTCCAGCTTCTGGCTATTATAAATAAGGCTGCTATGAACATAGTGGAGCATGTGTCCTTATTGCATGCAGGGGAAGCCTCTGGGTATATGCCCAGGAGTGGTATAGCAGGATCCTCTGGGAGTGTCATGCCCAGTTTTCTGAGGAACCGCCAGACTGCTTTCCAGAGTGGTTGTACCAGTTTGCAATCTCACCAGCAGTGGAGGAGTGTTAAGGACAAAGCGGCAACCAACAAACTGGGAAATGATCTTTACCAACCCTACATCTGACAGAGGACTAATATCCAATATATACAAAGAACTCAAGAAGTTAGACCCCAGAGAGCCAAGTAACCCTATTAAAAATGGGGTACAGAGCTAAACAAAGAGTTCTCACCTGAAGAATATCTAATGGCTGAGAAGCACCTAAAGAGATGTTCATCATCCTTAGTCATTAGGGAAATGCAAATCAAAACAACCCTGAGATTCCTTCTCACACCAGTCAGAATGGCTAAGATCAAAAACACAGGAGACAGCAGTTGTTGGCGAGGATGTGGAGAAAGGAACACTCCTCCTTCTTCTTCTTTTTCTCCCTCTTCCTCTTCTTCTCCTTTTTCTTCTCCTTCTTCTTCTGTATATCTATATTTGTCTTTTTTATATTTTTCTATCTACTCTTTTTTAAATGTCAGTTCATTATATAGGATCCCTCTCTAATTACCTTTCCATATCTTTACGTGTACAATAAGCCCTTAAGCGGCTATCTAAGCTGGATCATGAAAGCACAGGCTTTCCTTCAAAGCATCGATGACTATGATATAAAGGTTGGGCTTGAACTGGAATCAGTTCAGTGCTGAGCATGTACAAGCTGGATGCTTTCCTAATGTGTTGTAAGCTCAACTATGCCACTTAGAAAAGAGTAGATGCTAAAATAAAACAGCTCCTGAAGAAGTAAGTCATTTCTAAGACTACAGACTCTGGACCTTAAGCTGAGGTTCTATAATTTAAGGAAGATATACCTCCTCTGGCTCTCATGTCAAAGTCAATGTCATTATTTATGTGGCACTTAGCAGTTCTACTCTGCTAAAAGCTGGGATGTTGTGACCAAGTTGAGGGGGTTCTTGTCTTACTTACTTTTCTCGTTGCTGTGACAAAATACACAACATCCTAAACATAAGCAAGCAAGGAAGGATGGCTTTATTTTGGTTCATAGGAAATGATTCTTCATGGCATCAAGGGTGTGGCATTAGGGACAGTAGGAAGCTGGTCACATTGTGCCTGGAACCAGGAAGCAGAGTGGAGCTACTTATCACACCTCAAGTTCCAACCCCAGTGACTCACTTCCTTTAGCAAGAATCTACTTCCTAAAGTCTCTGCACACTCCTAAACAGTTCCTAAGCTGGAGATCATATAATCCAAGACCCCAGTCTGTGGGACCATTTCTCATTCAGATCACAACAGTTTCTATCAGAGAATTCAGGAATAAGGCAAAGATACTTCTTTTTGCTGTGTGTGTGTGTGTGTGTGTGTGTGTGTGTGTGTGTGTGTGTGAGATCCTGCACCTTATACATTAGACATTTGATTTCCAAAGAGATAAGCCAAATAGTAGTCTTTATTTTCCAGTGTGAGACTTTTGCATTTCTTTGGTGGGCCATGTCTTCAGACTTCCCATTAAGGTCTTCTCAATGACAATCGATAATTCTGTTTGGAACCATTTGGGGTTATGAAAGAGAATGGAGAGTCGGTGACACTCAAGCATGTGATAATTCTATAACATTTCTGAGCCAGGTACAAGAAGGTACCTGGGTACACACCTTCTAAAAAGAAGAAGAAGAAGAAGAAGAAGAAGAAGAAGAAGAAGAAGAAGAAGAAGAAGAAGAAGAAGAAGAAGAAGGAGGAAAGAAAGAAAGAAAGAAAGAAAGAAAGAAAGAAAGAAAGAAAGAAAGAAAGAAAGAAAGAAAGAAGTGAAAATTAGACCCTAAGAAAAGGGCTGATGACTGAAGAGGTGTCTCAATGGTTAAGAGCACTAACTACTCTTCCAGAGGTCTTGAGTTCAATTCTCAGCAACCACATTGTGGCTTACAACTATCTATAATGGGATCCGATACCCTCTTCTGGTGTGTCTGAAGTCAGCTACAGTGTACTCATATACGTAAAATAAATAATTGAAAAATTATAGTCATTTAAAAAGCAAGTATTCTAAAAAAGAAGAAGATAAAGAGGAGGAGAAGAGGAAGAGGAGGAGGAAGAAGAAGAAGAAGGAGAAAGAAGAAGAAGAAGAAGAAGAAGAAGAAGAAGAAGAAGAAGAAGAGGAGGAGGAGGAGGAGGAGGAGGAGGAGGAGGAGGAGGAGGAGGAGGAGGAGGAGGAAGAGGACTGAAAAAGCCCTACCATGCAGTGTATTAAAAATGCCAGCAGGCTTCTCCAGCAGAATGGAGTCCATGAGCAAAGCTTTCTAGAGAAAACACACTTGTTACTTTACTTTTTAAACTTTAACATTGTACTCTCATGTAGTCCGGGCTGGCCTCTAACTTGTTCTGTAGCCAAGGATGACCTTGAACTTCTGGTTTTCTGACCTCTACTCCTGAGTACTGCCCTTACAGTTGTGTAACACTACACTTGGTTTAATGAGAGCTGAGGATGAAATTCTGGGCTCTATGCTCACTAGGGTGTTTTATTTTCTCATGTCAACTGTGTATACACATAACAGACATCACACTGTATGCAAGCATGAGCAGTCAATTTGAAACAGTAATGGTTTTTATTTTTATTTTTAAAAGAGTTTGTTGTGTGTAGAGAATCATCTCACTTGGGTTCAAACCCAGGATAATTTCAAGGTGTCAGGCTTCCCCAATGCAAGTGCTGTCTAATGCCAGGCCACTCTGCATGTCAGACCACATAGGTGGTGTGTGAAGTGAGCAGCAACATCCACTGTTCCCTCAAAAGGCTGAGCCAGAAGCATAGGAGGCAGAAATCTGTTAATCTACTGGAGCCTCAGAAACATCCTCAGTGAACACTGAGAAGAAGCCTTACATTCTTACTGGGTCTTCCGCACACAAAGTATTTTCTTAGCCATTAAATTTACTCTTCGCCAACATGTCTGTGATCTAGATGTCATGGAAAGATCTGGAATAGTATGTATGGATACTGAGGAAACTTCCTTTCCCTCAGAGCATGTGCAGTCAGGAGCTCTTCTCTGCAAGCCAGGCAAGCTGTCGAATTAACTGCTAATGTTTGTAAGAGGGTTCATTCTGGAGGGGATTTACTCTAATTCACAAGGATAAGTACTTACCCTCCTTCCCTTCCCTTCCCTCTCCCCATTCTCTCTCTCTCCTTCCTTGTTTTCTGACCTACACTTCCACTCCCTTCCTCTCTCTTTTCCTCTCTTTTTTTCTTCCTCTCTCTTCCTCCTTCCATGTTTTTCTTCCTCCCTGTCTGTTTTTGAACTCTTGATTCCTGGAGCTGAACACACTCCCCTGACCCCAGCGTGGCTCTGGCATGGAGACAGAATGGCTCTCCTGGAGAGCTTTGGCTGTCTTGGGTGACATCTTTCAAGGGCAGGCAATTTGATATACAGTTCTTGCTCCAGTTGGCATCTTCTGAGTTCTGGACCAGTCCCACCCAAAGCAAATGCTGTGCTCTGAATCTTGAAACTCGAGCTGGATGTTCTTGAAGGTCAGCCTTTTTCCAGGGTTCAAAAGTCTGCATGACACTTGAGAAGCTGTGGAGCCACCCACAGCTCACTTCCTAGTTCTTAGACACACCAGATAATGATGACTTTTGAGCAACCAGACTTCACAACTGTCTTATTAAAGGAATGGCTGTGTCAACACCCTTATCTCTCTAACCTACACAAGATCTAGCCACAGATCACACAAAGCTTAAGAGTAAGTCATAGAGAATTTCAGACGGGAGGATCTAATTTGTTGTCTAACAAGGACTGAAAGGGAAGGAACTAGAATGAGTGAGGAAGTTCTTAAAGAAAATTAAAGCTATAATTATGAATAATTAATAAAAAAGAAGAGTAGATAGAGAAGAATGAAGAGAAGAAATGACAAAGGAAGGGGGACCTTTATAGGCTGAAGATATAAATAGCATAGAGTAAAATCACAGGAAAACCACACAGGCCAGGCCAGAACCATCGTTAACAATGATTCAAGTTTCTTCCCCGCTGAACGGCTAGAGACGCAGACTTTCTCCCCGCGCCTGTTCCCTTGGTGATGGTGTTGGAGAAGAAGAGGGTTAGTAGGCTGTATCCTCACTGAAGTCCAAACAGGTTAGACCAGAAAGGGCTGCTGCAGGTTGAGCCCTGCCCTACCTTTCCCACCAGCAGCCCGAGCAGTGTTGGGGAGGTGCTGGGCTGATCTCTTGAGGGTGATCTCCACATGCCAGTGATGCCAGCAATTCAGTGGGTGCCTCTAGTGGAGTACAAGGCCAGCCCAGGCCCAGGCCCTCTCAGAGGTAGTTGCTCAGCTAGTGTGGGCTGGCTGCGGGAAAGGTCCAAAAAACTCTGGCTCTAGGAGTATTAGAAGCTTTCAGTCAGAACCAAACACTCTGCACAGATGAATTTGTGTGTCCTGGCCAGGCCAGTCATGGCTGCCCCCACTTATGCTTGCATTCACACACAGCTGGCTTTGCCCCTCCCCTAGAGCCAGGCCTAGTTCCTAGCTATCAGTGTCTTCTGCTCCCATTCGGAGTGGGGCCCCATGGGTTCTGAACTCTGTAATCTGTGTCGCTATCATAACCAGTTTTCTGTGTTCACAACTGATTTTGGGAGTGGGCTCACTGAGCTAATGTAGAGAGCAGATCTTCGGGTTTAGGGATAGAAATGCAGACTTCTGTTCAAAGGCTTGACTAAGTTCTCTTAAAGTAGCCCCCCACCCCCACCCACGAGACAGGAGCAAGCTAGCCCTGCAGTGGTTGATTTTCCAGTCAGCTGCCTCATCAGTTCAGAGGGTGACTGCTCTCCACTTAGTTTGCTCTGGCTGCCTCCCTTTCCCTGAGTCACTTCCCTGCGGCGTCCTTGCTCAGCCTTAGGGTCTTTGCTTTTATAAGCCAACAAGTCTGTGTTTGTGGGTTTTCTCATCGGTTGTTTAGTTGGCTGTTAGATTAAGTGACTGTCCTGTACTGGTCCTTTCTTCTTAGTCACTGATGTTTCCCTTAGAACTTGGGTGCTGGTGTCCCAACTCCAGCTTCACATCCTAGAACACCATGACTTTGAACTCTCCCCTCTGAAGCTGCATCAGATCTTCCCTGATGGCCTTTTGGCAATAAACAAACGAATAACAAACTTGTTTAGGATGTTTCTTTCAGTTGTAAGTTAAGTTCATTATTAACAGTGAAAATTTTCACCATGTAAATTGAAGCGTACTTCCTTGGTGTTTGCTCAAAATAGTCCCAGGTAGCTGGTTGGTTTTGAACTCTCTGTAGCCAAGAATCACATGTGGATTCCTGATCCTTCTGACTCCACTTCCCAGGTGCTGAGACTGGAGAAATGTGGTTGTACTTTGAATAAAATGCACATTCTGTGGACTGGTGAAATGGTTCAAGGGATAGAGACCTTGGTCATGTGAGCCTGGGGACATACTTAGATGTTTACAGAAAGGTAGAAGGACAGAACTGACTCTTGAAAGTTGTCCTCTGACCTCCATGCAGGGGCGATGGTGTGAGTGCACGTACACACACACACACACACATACACACAAACACACACACACACACACACGCACCAAATAAAGTTTAAAAAATAACCACTTCACCTCCATTTGATAAATTCTAGAACTTTCTGTGAAAATCACAAAGGTGTGTGATATCAAGAATGGCTGCTCATTCTCTCTTTGCGATGAGAAATTCCGTCTCTGAACTATTTTAACTTAAAATAAACATACCTTGGCTCTCTTTAGCACGTCCTTTCTGGTGACTGTAGGGTTTTTGAGCCTGTAAGTCCAGTTTGGCCATCACAAAGTGCATTCTGAGTAAGGATCTCCTTCAGTAGTGCAGCTGCACTGGGGTTAGGGGATGGTTTTACTTTTTGTTTGTTTGTCTTTTGTGTTTTTTTCCTGTTTCTAAGTAAATTTCATTAACTTTCCATTTTTGACTATGACTAAACTTTTAAATTCAAGGATTAGAGATTATTAAAAATTCTAGACTTCATCCATATATATATATATATATATATACATATATATATATATACATATATATGCCCCTCCCCTCACACACAGAGGTTCTGTATGATGCTATAATCATAAAAATTACACAGAACGGAAATATTGAAGTTATTGGAGCATAAAACGTGGACAGTAAGCACAGGGCCAGAAAGACAAAGCCCACATGCCCTCTCATCTATGGACCCTAGTTTCTACTTTTAGAAGTATTTTAAGTTATAAACATTCCAAGATTTATAAAGCCTTTAGTCAACTGTTGGGGAGGTGGGTGAAAAGCTACTTTTAGTGACTGTTCTTCAACTTTTTAAATGGCTCTTGGAATGATCCAATGATCGGCTGCTGACCAGTCTTTCCCTAGAGTATTGATTTGCATTTCCACATGAAAGAGCCTGATGTATTTGAATAACTGGGGCATTTTGCTTGGATATTCTTGGTAACTTTGGTTACTCCCACAACTTAAGACACTGTCATTAAAAATCTAGATGAAGAGAAAAGCCTCACTATAAATAAACTCATTTTTCTCTGACTGCCTTGGTTTCAGTCTTTCCATTAAATGGAGCACACCACACGAGAGTTAGAGAACGTAAGAAGCCACACTTAGTCACTGTGATACAACTGGTAAGCGTCATTGTGAAGTAAATGCCAGCAATAAAAATATAACACAGGGACAATTTCTATTTTTACGTTAGAATTTGAGCTGTGCTGTGATCTGTTTAAGACCAACAAACTGAAGCTCTACTAACCACAGCTTCTGCCTCTCACAGTGACATGCTGTCACCTTAAGAAGGGGCCCAGGAAACAATGCAGAGTATGCAAAAGGAGGTTAAGCTGTGCTAGGGACACATTTGGGACCCCAGTAGAGGTAGAAGCAGGAGGATTGCTACAATTGCTGCAACTCTGATGCTAGCCTGGGCTACAGAGTGAGTTTCACACAGCAGGATTTTGTCTTATAACAAAAGAAAACAAAACAAAACCAGAGAGGAAGAGAGGGAGGGACCAAAAAAGTAAAAAAGAAAGAAAAAAGAGAGCACCCCTCACACACAGAGGTTCCGTATGATGCTATAATCATAGAAATTACACAGAACAGAAATACTGAAGTCATTGAAGCATAAAACGTGGACAGTAAGCACAGGGCCAGAAAGACAAAGCCCTCATGCCCTCTCATCTGTGGACCCTAGTTTCTGCTTTTAACATAGGTGCATCTATGCAGGAGTGAACAGGTAGGGAGCTAGAAAGTGTCCCATCGAAGGGGAAACAAATAACCTGAGGGTGGTAGAGAGGGTTGTAGAATGCTCATATGACATGAATGAAGGACACCAGAGTGTGAAGATTTAACCTGGTGTTAGACCAGATGGTGAGGGGGGTTGGGGGGGAGGCGGCAGGGGGCATGGTCAACCAAATGTAGGAAGGGAACTGGATACTTGGTAAGTTAATTGATTTTTTTAAGAAGTTAAACATTAATATCTATCAGTAGACATACAAGGGTGACTTGAATGAGAAATCCACCCCCACCCCCTATAGTCTGGGACATTTGAACACTTCTTCCTCAGTGAGTCACATGACTTGAGGAGGTTAAGGTGGTGAGGTCTCCTGAAAGCAGTATATCACTAGGGGCAGGTTTTGAAAAGTAATTTTTTTCTTGCCACATCCAGTTTGTGTTTGCTGTTGAGGATGTGAATTCTCAGCTTCTTGCTCCTGCCACCATGCCTGTCACTTGCTGCCAAGATTCCCTGCTATGATGAACTCTTACCCACCTGGAATTAGAAGCCCAGAGAAGCTGTTCTGCCCCTAAGTTACTTTTAGTCAGAATTTGTTCTCACAGCCACAGAAAAACAACTGAGACAGTGGATAAAGTTGCTCGCAGAGGCCATGGGATATTCAGTGAAAATTCCTGTAAGCTGTTGTTCAGGGAGGCTCCAAGGCCTCTGGAACAATACAGGCCAATGTCAGCTGCCCCATAGAACTGGGTGGTAAGACCCTATTGCTGAAGATACCACCAACTCTTTTTGCAAAGCAGAGAATTCGATCTCAAACTGGGCTTTACAATTGCATTTGCATCCCGAGTAGTCTTGTGGGGAGAGATGTTGACCAGGTTAAGTAACAACCAGGGACATCCAGATAGCTGTTAGTCAGTGATGTCAATCTTTTCCTTCTGAGAGTGAGAAACTGAGATGAATATGGCTCTGAAGCCACAATGACCATCACCAATGCCATTATCACCATTACCACCACTACTACCACCAGCACCAACATCACCAAGGCCATTATCATCATCACTGTCTTAGTTATTTTCCTATTACTGTAATAAGACACCATGGCCAAGGCAATTTATCAAAGAAAGAGATGATTGGCGGCTTACAGTGTCAGAGGGTGAGTCCATGATTATCATGGCAGGGATCATGACAGCAGGCAGGCAGGCATGGTGCTAAAGCAGTAACTGAGGGTTACATCCTCTCTGAAAGTAGGAGTCAGAGAGAGAAAGCCAATCTAAAATGGATTAGGCTTTGACACCTCAAAATCTTCCTCTCAGAACCTCCTCCAATAAGTTCCTAGTCGACCAACACTACACCATGTACCCCCATTACCACCACTACCACCACAAACACCACCACAACCATTACCACTGTCACCATTACCATCATCATCTCACCATCAATACTACTACCACCACTATCACCACTACTACTTTCTCTACCACCTCGTACTAGCCTCAACATTACTACCACCACCAACTACCCCATCACCATCACCAACAGCACCACCACTACCACTGCCAGCACCCCATCCACCATTATCACCACCATCACTACCCCCACAATAGTTTTAGATAGGAAGCAATGATTTTATAATTTGGTATCACTTTTTTTTTCCCAATGAGGAGTAAATAGCTTACAAGATCAGGCCAAACAAAATTCTAGCAAGGAGAGGCAAAATGGGAGCAAAGTTCTGCCCATGACTAAGGAGTTATTGGTAGCTGCCAGCTGGTGGGAAAAGAATCAACTGTTCTCTTTAAAGGTGTGGCCCCTGGTAGGTTGACTGCCCTCCCTTGAAAGCCACACATTCAAGGTTAGATGAACAGTATCAACTCTACTTGACAGACTTTAAAAAGAAGGCATGAAATTAGGTGGGGGAGAGAAGAGGGTGGGTCTGAGAGGAGGGAGAAAGAGGTGAATGAGATCGAACTGCATTGTATGAAATTCACAAAGAACTAATACAAAAGGAGAAAAATGAGTGAGTGTCTGCTTACTGTTTTACTAGTACAAAGTTTAGTAAGTATGGGAGCATGGACTTAATTCTGAATGACTCCAGATAATACTATGCATTCTATTCAGTGGCATACAAGAGAAAGGCCAAGCTAATGTTCATGTATTAGCCTCTCTGTCTCTTTGGTTTTTTTTCCTGCCTCTCTCTGTCCCTCCCTTTCTTCCTCCCTCCCTTCCCCTTCCTTCTTTCTCCCCTTTCCTCTTTCCCTCCCCTTTCTGTTGGAGTTGGGAATTTGGGAATCAAACCCAGTACCTCCTGCCTCCTGCAGCCTAAGCACACTTTGTACCCTGTAGCCACATCCCCAGCCCTCAGCCTCATCAATTCTCAACCTCTTAATAACTTTTATAAAATTGAAAGGATTGTAACACACAGTGGAAAATATAAACACAAGTTATATTCAAGTTATTTTGAATTAGTGTTTTTAAAAAATAAAAATAACATTTTAAGTTAACTACTTGGAAGTATATCACAAGCTGACTAACTAGTGTATGTTCTATTGGTCATAAAAGTCTATAAAAGTCAGTGGTTAGTGAACTACATGTTAATGATCTGGAGGCAATGCACGGAGGGGCAATCTGTAAAGCACTTGCATCTCAAGCCTGAGGACCTGGGTAGGATTTTCAGAATCAAGGTTAAAATGCCTACTGAGCTGGTTCATACTTGTAACTCCAGTTCTGTGGAGGAAGAGATGTAGAGAGAATATCTTGTGCTGTGTATGGAAGCTTCATCTGTCAATAAAAAAGCCTAGGCCAATGAGCTAAGGCAGGATAGGGGACAGAGAGAGAGAGAGAGAGAGAGAGAGAGAGAGAGAGAGAGAGAGAGAGAGAGAGAGGTGGGGAGGGGAGGGGGAGACAGAGACAGAAAGAGAGAGGGAGAGGGAGAAGAATGAGGAATTCTGGGAAATAGACAGGTTCAGGAAAGGGAGATTTGCCCCAGACACAGAGGTAGATGGTTACATGAAACTGAGGACCAGGTAACCAATCATGTAGCACTCATAGAATAGAATATCTGGATTCTTGAGGTATGAGCTAGTTGGAGGAACAAAGTCAAGGCTATTGGCCTAGGCATTTATTCATATGTAATTCAGTCTGAGATTCATTACCTCTGGGAACCTGAGAATGAGTGGAAAGCCCACAGCTACACAGAGACTTTGTAAGTTCTCCCCCAGCTTCTGTAGACCCCCATATGGCCACTTCTCCTACATATATATGAGAAAGTAACCATAAATCCTTATGATTATAGCAAACAAAGATAGTTATCAATGTTTCTGAGATTTCTTTCTAAGGCTGTACAAAATGACGTTGATGTAGTTTAACTCTGGTGGAAAACAAGACGTATCCGAGGGTCATAGGGAGTAAGAGTCTCTAGTGAACGATACCTTATTTTCAGTTATTTTCCCTCAAATTGGGTTTGCTTTGTAAATGGGATACAATGACCATTCTTTTGCCAGTTCATAATGACAAGAAAATATAACCACACAGACACACAACCCATCACATAAGGCACAAGTCAAATACTCTCATGAATACTTCATGTGCTCTAGGCAGAAAGAAACAAGGGTAAACCATCAGACACAGGACCACAGCCATATCTGTGCTGTTTCATTTCAAATTAATCCTCACGCCACATATGAGGCCGTTATAGCAAATAGAAATACTTGTTTACAAGGTTTTAAACATCATGTAATTAGGGGACAATGTAATCTCAAGTAATTTGCCATCTACTTAGGTTTCTTTCCACTGATGAGTACTCTGACTTCATCCTCCCTCATGGGTATGTTGATAATTTTTTTCAGATTTGGATGATTCAATTTTGGGGTTTAGCCATTATATTTTATTTTTAGAACAGTTTTATATTCCAAGAAACATTGAGGTAATAGTATGAAGAACTTCTCTTCAGTTTGCCTGGGACATTTGCTATAGCTAATTAACCAGTACTGACATTAACTGGAACTTCTTTAGCTACCATGACTTTTCTATTCCAGAACTGTAGTGAGAATTTTCGTTTCTTTAAAAACCTAGTTATGTTATGTGAGTATCTTTTGTTTTAATCCCAGGCATAGGCTAAGAGGCTGCTTCACAGCAGGTAACTATGATTTGCCTCATGCACTAGCAGGGGTGTGATTTTTGCCAGCTGCAGATAGTTTCTTTGTGTGTGTGCCATTTGGAATTCTTGAAACTTTTGAGAGGGTATAAATGCTAGAGAGCAGAGAGGGGCCGGGCACCTGCCCTGAGGATGCTGCTGCTACTCCTGCTGTAGGTTCCTGTCATGGCTTACCAAGTAGTCGAGAGCAAAAGGACAAGAAGAAGAAATTGGATATACTAATGGTGAAAATTGGACTTGTCCCAAGGAACTCAACACCACTAACCAGGAGGAAGTAATCTAATGAGATCTATACCTCCTTTCCCCTCTATCCTTCTTTCTTTCCTACCTAGTATTGGAGGGGTGTTGGAAGGGATTAAGATGGAATAAGGTTTGAGAGAGTGTTAGATATAAGAACCCAATAAATTAGCACCAAAGTACACCTGTAAGTAATAAAGTAGCACACACACACACACACACACACACAAAGTGCACCTATACAGCACCTCACTTAGGATACCTTGTCAGCTTCCATATTGTTTCTATCAGCAGGGTCTGTGGGGCAGTAAATTCTCAAGCCTCCCCTCTTTAATGACAGACAGTCCTACAAACATGCTCAGATGCTATGTAAAAGTATGTTATGCTTACTTTTCTCACTGCAATAAAGAGGAAATATCTGACAGAAACACCTTAGAGGAAGAAAATGCAGGTTTGAGGCTCTGGTCCATCACAGTGGGGAAGGCCTGGAGGGAGGGATGACCATCATGGCGAGGAAGGCATGTGTGTGTACCACCATGCCTGGATCTGGAACTACCCATAAGCTCTGTGACTCTAGAGAATCATGAATAATACAGTCACATTTAGGAAGTGGAGAATTTACCCCTCAAGTAAGGCAGATCTTCTGTACAATTCAGTGGGAATTCTTCTGCACAAGGATTTAGCTTGTTTCTTACTTATTAGCATATTTAGTTGCTTATTTACATGTGTGTGAGTTCAGGGTGTATTTGGCATATTTAATGTTGTTGTCCAGTGCTCATTTACTTGCTTCATGCTGCCTTAGTGACTGTTCTATTGCTAAGAAGAGAGAGACACCACAACCAACAACAACAAAACCAAATCAAAACAAAACAAAAACCAAAAAAACAAAAAAAACAAAAAACCCCCCCCAAAAAAACCCATAAAAACATTACCTGTTTTTCAGAGTCTATCTTGAATGAGGTCTGGTGGGTAATTTAGAAAATATGAAAGCCTTGGTGTCTCTCTTTACATTATCCATCCCCTTTGCTTCCTTAAAACAGTTAGCTCAGACTCAGTTCTGTATATCCACATCTTATCATTTAACAAATGTCTTGTGCAAGGCTGTAACAGGATGAACTTGGCTGGTGGAAGAGCTGTGTTTCCTTGACCCTCTTTCACCAATTCAAGCACTGAAATTCCTTCAGCCTTATCATGAAGCACAGACCAAGCTCTGGGACCAGGATGTTTATGTATGACGATGACATCAGAAGTTCCTGAATTAAAACCACTGCCTTAGTCAACCAAGTCAGGCCAGGATGCCGGCTCAAGCAGAAAAACACATTTTGAATCCATGCCTAGAACTAGTGGACAATTACCAAGTCTTAGTCAAACTCCAAGGTTAAAGAAAACCCTTCTGCCTACTGTTGATGGAAGAGTTAGGTTACCTCTGCTGTGAGAACTAATTCGCATCAGCCCTTGAGCTGAAGCTCCTCCTGCTTAAAGCTTTGCTGCCTTTGAGTAGGAAGTAATTGGGCTCAGCTTCACAGCTTCCCTGGCATAAGATCATAAGGAGCCCAACATCTCAGTAGCATATTACAAAATACAATAAAAAAATGAGCAACGGACCTAATAGCATTCTCAAAAGAAGATACATAAATGACAAACAGATCTATAAAGAAGATACTCAACATAATCAATAGTCAAGAAAATGCAAATGATTGAGGAGAGGGGACCAATGGGCACTACGTTGGATAAATATGAAGTTTGGTGTGCTATTTTGTACAGTTGGGTGATTGTAGATCACAATGATCTGGAGCAAAGCATTTTGAGTGTTTACATTTTTAAAAAGATTTTATTTAATTTTAACATATGTACAAGTGTGTGTAGGTACCTCAGAAGCCAGAAAAGAGTGTCTGATCTCTTGGAAGTGGAATTACAAACAGTTGTGAGCCACTTAACATGGTGAACCCAGGTCCTTATGAAGAGCATCAAGTATTCTTAAAATAGCCATGGCATCTCTCTAGCTGCCATTTTGAGTATTTTAACCACAGAGAAATGAGAAATGCTTGAGTAGAGTAGACAAGTAGGCTTAACCCTTTACACATTAAATAATATGTACATGTATCAAAATGTCACATGGGGGCTGGGGAGATGACAAGTGAATGAAATCACCTGCCACACAAGTGTGAGGACCTAAGTTCTGACCCCCCAGAGCTCACATAAAGCCAAACCAAAGCATACTCTTGTAAGCCCAGCACTCCTATAGTGAGATGTGAGATAGACACTGAGTATACCTGGAAGCCAGCCAGCCATAAACTATCCAAGAACAACTGACTTTATCTTAAGCAAAGTGAAGGTGAAGAGTGACACTTGAAATTTGTCTTCTGACATCCACATGTGTACCATGTCATGTATGCACCTACACACATACACACACACACACACACACGCCATACAGTACCTCATTAATATATATAACTTTTATACTTCTATGCAGTTATTAAAACATATTTAAGTTTTAAATGTTGAGAAATATCTTTAATTAGTAGAAATTGACAGTGTTAAAGCTTTTCAGTAACCTTTCACCATTACACTGGGCTTTAGAGAGGAGAGGGTGTTACATTTATCTGACATAAGAAACTGTACTACCCACTTTTTGATAATGCTGATTAGAAAGTCATTTGCAATTTTTGGAAATCAAAAAACTTACCACTTGTTCATGAATCGTTTTAAATTCAGAAATGTTTCCACTTTTCAGGAATTGGAAAATCCTAAGTTTATAAAACTCTATTAAATAAAAATTACTTGCAAATTTGAAGGTGATATTTTTGTTGCCTTTGAGACAGGGTCTTAATCCTATAGTCCTGGCTGGCCAAGACCTTGCTGTGTAGACCAGGGTGGACTTAAACTCACAGTGATTCTCCTGCCTTTCCTGGGATTAAAGACATGCACCACAACTGGCTTGAAGATAGCAGTTTAAATTAGTTGTCCTATTTGTCCCCTGAGGGGGTGAATTGTATGAGGCCATTTCTGGAAAATCTTTAGGTTTACATGGAAATGGAAATGTACCCAAAGTCCAATAGGGCATACTGCATAGGAAGGGATATGATTCTCTCTGCTGTATAATTAGAACAACTGCAAACCGCCTGGGCTCCTTACTCAGCCTTGGTGGAACCTGGAGACTTGCTGCTGCCAGACACACTTAGAGTTGACATACATGCCCTGGATGTTTGTGGATGAGCTAGAGTTCCTCTCAAAATTACCCTGTCACAGTTTTAGGAATGAACATACCATCTAAAGTCCATACAATGAAGGTAGTCCCTCAGTCTTCATGGGCCACTCTATTCATACATCATTTTTTAAGATGGATACAAGGTATAAGAGGATTGAGATCTGTTCCCAGATTACCCAGCTACAATCCCACGTTACTTCCTGTCTGTCATCTGTGTGACTTGAGAAGCTCCTCTCTCTCCAGTCCTGCTTTTCTTCTGTAATCTGTCACTTCTCGAAGCTGTTGTAAGAACCTGAACATTAACAAATTCCACAGAAACCATGCAAGCCAGTAAAGTTGCCAAGCCTTGGGGTTTCATGTATGTAAAACTAACTCTTGAGTGCTGGATCAGAAATTTAATGTCATCCTTAACTACATAGCAAGTTCGAGGCCAGCATGGGCTACATGACACCTGTCTCAAAGAAACTAAACTCAAACCCAACCCAAACAAACAAACAAGTCCAGAATGCTAATGTCTATAATAATAAAACAACAGCTTATGATGTCAGCACATCAAAACTCTTGAGTATTTGCATATCTAATTGCTCGTATGACATGCAAATGTTTCCTCTTCAGAAGCATCCTTTAGGAAGTTCAGTGTGTTTTCCCATTATCCCCTCCTGGTGACCCTGAAAATGTGTGGTAGGCACCTGATCTTCAGGAGGGAGGAAGAACTGGAACCAGGGAGTTGAGACTCACAATGAATCAGCCAGTGGGAGAAATGGGGAATCGGCATTCGGCTGGCCGTGCCTTACGACATTAGTACAACTGGACAGATGTAAAATAGAGCTGGACTAAGCTGTTTCTGATTGACTACTACAATCAGCAGTCCCTTAGGCTCCCAGTTTTCAAAATATGGAACTCAAGATTGTGCAGCAGAGTTCTCTTTGGGAGTAGTTTCAGATGATGTCAAAGTGAATGCATGCAGTTTGGTTGGTATCCCTGCTGCCTCCTGAGCGGGCACTGGCTTGATTTCAGTGCTTGGCTTGTGTTTTGTAAACATGATGGAACTATGACTGTCTGGAAGGGACAGGCTCTCAGCTCAGGAGCTCTGTGCATCTGCTCCATCGTGCTCTCACTCAGCTTCCTCACAGGTGGCATGGGAACCCCAGACTGGTAAGTCAGTAAAGAATAGATACAGTTCATTTTATTGCATCTGAAGGCATAAATATGAAAATGCCACTGTCATCCCAAGTGAGGTAACCCAATCACAAAAGAACGCACATGGTATACACTCACTGATAAGTGGATATTAGCCCAGAAGCTTGGAATCCCCAAGATATAATTCACAGACCACATGAAGCTCAAGAAGAAGGAAGACCAAAGTGTGGATACTTCGGTTCTTCTTAGAAGGGGGAAGAAAATGCCCATTGGAGGAGATTCAAAGACAAAATGTGGAGTAGAGACTGAAGGAAAAGCCATCCAGAGACTGCCCCACCTGGGAATCCCTCCCATATACAGTTACCAAACCCAGACACTATTGTGGATGCCAACAAGTGCTTGCTGGCAGGAGCCTGATATAGCTGTCTCCTGAGAGACTCTGCCAGTGCCTGACAAATACAGAGGGGGATGCTTCCAGCCAACCATTGGACTGAGCACAGGGTTCCCAAGGGAGGAGCTAGAGAAAGGATCCAAGGAGCTGAAGGACTTTGCAGCCCCACAGGAGGAACAACAATATGAACCAACCAGTACCCCCAAAGCTGCCAGGGGCTAAAATACCAACCAAAGAGTACACATGGAGGGACCCATGGCTCCAGCCGCATATGTAGCAGAGGATGGTCTTGTTGGACATCAGTGGGAGGAGAGGCCCTTGAACCTCTGAAAGCTCAAAGCCCCAGTGTAGGAGAATGCCAGGACAGGGACGCAGGAGTGTGTGTGTGTGTGTGGGGGGGGTTAATGAGCAGGGGGAGGACGGATGGGATAGGAGGTTTTCAGAGGAGAAAACAGGAAAGGGGATAAACATTTGAAATGTAAATAAAGAAAATATCCAATAAAAATAATATCTTTAAAAAAAAGAAAAGAAAATGCCACTGTGCAGTTAGTATATATGATCTGTAGCTAGCTCTGAAAAAGCAGAGGGGCTTTTATTGTTTTCCTGGATGACAAAAAAAAAAATAATCAAACAGAAGCCTTTGGGTGTGGAAAGATGGCTCAGTCAGCAAAGCAGTTGCCACACAAGCATGAGGCCTTGAGTTTAGATCCCCAAGAGACACATAAAAGTACAAAAGAACAACAACAACAACAAAACCCCCAAAAACAAAAAACAAACAAAAACACAACCAAACCGGCATGGTGGTACATGCTTGTCAGTCCAGCTCTGGAAAGGCAGAGCCTCGATGGTGATGGTGAACTCTAGGGCTAGCCGGCTGGTCGGCCAGACAAGCCCAATTCATAAGCTCCAGGTACAGGGAGATACCCTCTCTCAAACAATAAGGTGGAAAGTAATTGAGGGAGAAACTTAACATCAACCCCAGGCCTCCACAAGCAAGCACATACGTGTGTAGACACACGGGAAGATGGACACGTGTACATTCCCCCCTCCCCCACACACATACACAAAACAAAACTAAACCCAGAAGAAATGGCCACAGGCTCCTAAAGGTATGAATCTTCTCGCTGGAAACTGAATGAGGAAGTCACACTCATCACAGAGAAAGACGACCAGAAGAGAAGAGAGCGAAGGAACAGAAAAGTTTCGGACACTCCTACAGCCTTGGGAACTGCTAACAGACACAAAGGAGGGTCAGCAGCAAACCCACACATGATTGAGGGGTTAGGCTCGTGAGCTTTCTTCCGAGAAGCTGCTCTCTCTCCACAGGATACTCATCACTGCTCCCCACCCTCCAGCACACAAACTAAGCTTAGTTCATTTATTCATGCGCTGCACCTATTGATTCCTTCCTCCATCCACTTATCCTCTCGACAAAAAAAATTTATTGACTGTTTTCCAAGAAGAATCCTTTTTTTCATGTTTATCTGCGGTGTGGGAGACTGGCACCAAGCGCTAGGCAACTGACTAGATTCTTCCCAGCACACTTACACCTGTCAGCTGGAAAGCCACACACATGTTGTTCCTGAGGGAGCAACTTAATACATTGTCTCCAGGCACAACCTTAGCACATCAAACGCCCCGTGAAGAAAGAGGCCAGCTGGTGTGTGGAACTCTCCCCCAGGATCCGACTGTGCAGAAGCTGCTAGAAACAAAAGCTCCCGATGGCGCGGCTCCTGGCGAGGTTGAGGTCAGCAGGAGCTTTCCCGTGACTCCTTAGTATCTTCACAGGAGAACGGCCTCCCCGCTTTGTGTGTGATCTTTTCCCTTCTAGTGACAAGGTAGATACACAAGGAAGTGATAAGTGATGTTAAGTTTACGCAGTTTCGTTTTGCTGTCACGTCCCAACTTGAGCTGCAGACATTTCAAGTTTCTTCTGCTAAATCATGTCCACGCTGGGTGATGGACTGACAGTTGCTCTTTGAACAGATTCTCTGTGGAAGTCATGAACCCTTCACTCAGGCACTTTGGACTCTAGTCTAGTTCCTGTCTCTTTCTTGTACTATGTGCGTTTTCTAACTGACTTAATAATACTCCTCCCCTCCCCCGCATCATTTATTCTATGCAATCGATCATCAGTGGACTGAGCTTCCAAATCCTTCTGTGCAGCACTTGGCCAAAGCCACATGAGTTACTTTCATCTAGACTTTTGCGTTTAGCCGAAAATCCAAGTGTAAGTTCACGATATACTGGGTGGGTTTTTAGGACCAAGAGTGATTTAATGGCTTGCTTTTAATTTTTAAACATTCAGAGGTAGCTTATGTATTATAAATATTTTTAGTGTACATTTCCGTGAATTTGGCTAATACACACATTCTCTTCTATCGCCATAGGGGAGCTCAGGGTCTGGGGAGACAACTCAGATGCTAAAGTGCTTGCTGCCCAAGCTTGAAGACCTGAATTTAATCCCCAGCATTTAGGTAAAAAGCCAGGCTGCTCAGTAGTATGCACCTGAAATCCCAGAGCTGGGGAGGCGGAGACAGGAGGCTCTGGGGTTTGCTGGCCTGACAGTCTAACCAAGTCAGTGAGCTCCAGGCTGTGTGAAACTCTTTCCTAAGAATAAAATGACAAACGACTGAAGAGGACACTTGACCTTGACCTCTGGCTTCCATACAAAACAAGTGTGTATCTTCCATACAAACAGGTGTGTATCTCCCTTTCATGAACATGTATACGTGTACACACACACACACACACACACACACACACACACACACACACACGCACACCACAGAGTTCAGTCGTGTCCTTCCCTAAATAGTCCCCTTTCCTCCCTGTAGTCAAAGCATAACTGCTCTCTCCAGCCCATCTGCCAACAACTGTATGGCTTCAGCCTCTGTAGCTTTGCCTTTTTCAGAGTGTGGGTTGCACAGCATGCTATATTTTGCATCTGGAGTTTTTGCTCCATGGCAGAGTCATGGATTTTCTTTCCTGTGACTGATTTACACTTAGTTACGTATGTTCCCAGCTCAGAGGCACTTGGGTCTGTACTTTTGGGGATGTGTTGAATTAAACTGTTCCATACCATGCACGTAGGATTTGGTGTGGAACACAGGGTTTTGGTTTACTTGATAAACACAGAGAAATGTGTTCACTGAGTTGAATGGACTGTATATATTTAAACTGATAAGAAATTCTCAAATTGGCTCTTCTACTAGCCATGTCTTTTGTGATGCTGTATGCAATCCACGTAGCTGCACGTTTGTAATACTGTCTGCAGTGTATGTAGCTGTGCATTTGTGATGCTGTCTGTGGTGCATGTAAAACCATTTGTAATGCTATCTACAGTATATGAAGCTGTGTATTTGTGATCTGTCTGCAGTGCACACAGTCGCATCATTTGTGAAGTTGTCTGTAGTGTATGTAGCTGTATATTTATAATGCTGTCTACAGTATAATCTAGTCTCAATTTTATAATCTGTGAATGCTTGGAACTGAGACCTTTATCTACTCCCCCCTTCTCTTCTTCCCTCCTTTTAAACTTCATAACAAAGGCACGTGTTCCTTTGTTCATCTTTTCTATTTATTCTATTATGTTCTTCTTTGTAATGTCTTATTTTCTTGTTAAAATTGTAGAATTTTATGTAATCAATAATGTACATTTTAAGATTTATTTTATTTGTATTTATGTGTATATGCCTGTATAAATATATTCCATGTGTCTTCAGGTGCCCTCAGAGGCCAGCTGGAGTCACAGATGGTTGTGAACTACCTCATGTGGGTGTTGGGAACTGAACTCAGGTCTTCTGGAGGAGCAGTAAGATCACTTAACCACCAATCCATCTGTCCAGCCCCACATATGTTATTTCTTATGAACAGACTTAACATAAATAAATTTTAAATTGCAACAGATCACTTCTGAGCTGAGAATTATATGTTTCTAAATTACTGTCTGTGATGGTTAGTTTTGTTTATTTGACACAAGCTGGAGATTTCTGGGAGGAGGGAACCTCAGTTGAAGAATTGCATCCATTACTCTGGCCTATGGACATGTTGGTAGGACTTCTTTTTTTTTTATTAATAACTGATATAGGATGGCACAGCCCACTGTGAGTGGCATCATCTGTGATAGCTATTGTCAACTTGACTATATTTGGAATAATTAGATTTAAAAAATTGAGGGCATACCAGTGAAGGTTTTTTTTTTTTTTTACTTAATTCTGACATAGGAAGATCTACTTCCTGAGGTGGAAAGGCCACACCTTTAACCTGGGTCACACGCTCTGCTGGAAGCCTATGTAAAGATATGGAAGAAGTAAGCCTTTGCACTTTGCCTGTTTGCCCTTGCCTTGCTAGCAAGTCCATTCCTTCATTCAACTATAGCCTATTTCTTTGAGATTACAGTGTCTACTGAAGACCAGCTGAGATATCTAGCCTTAGTCTCATGGACTGAACAGAAACTGGGCTCTTGAACTCTTTGTTCATAGCCAGTCATTGTTGGATTAGCTGGACTATAACTTATAAACCATTCTAATACACCCCTCTTCTTGTCATATATAGAGACTCATTCCATATGTCCTGTTACTCTAGAGAACCTTGACTAATGCACCATCCTAGGAAGGTGAGTTAAGGCTGTACAAGAAAGAAAACTAGTCAAGGCAAGGGGAACAAGCTGGTTAGTAGTGTTCTTCCATGGTTTCAGCTTTAATTCCTGCCTCTGTTCCTTCTTGAGTTCTTGCCCTGATTACCCACAATGATGGATTGTAACCTTTAAGCCAAGTAAACCCTTTTCTTTCCATGATGCTTTCCTTATAGCGTTTATCACAGCAGTGGAAGCAGACAGTGTCTGTGTAGTGAGTTATGTATCAATTCTTGATTTGAACAGAGTGTTCTATCCTATATTGTAGTATTGATTTTGTTTGCCAGAATTTTTTAAAACTTTGCATCTGTGCTCATAAGGGCTGCTGTTCTGCACATTTCCTTTCTTATAAATGTGTTTGCCTTGGACTCAGAGTGCTTTCCAGTTGAAAAATGAATTGTGATCTCTCCCTCCTTCTCCCTCATCCTTCTTTATCACTTTGGCCACTCTTTTTCATGAGGCTGAGATTATCTCTTCCTTGAAAGTTTGTAACCTTGGTCAATGTACTCATTTAGCTGTTTGGATGTGGAAATTTCCATGATAATTCCTTTAACTAAAAGTTAAGTATACCTATTGTCATAGCATCAACAAACTAATAGCAGTTTCTTAATTACTTCTGTCACATTGGCCAGTAGACTCCGTTGAAGACATTTCCATGATAGCTAATTGATACAGGAGGGCCCAGACCACTGTGGACAATGCCAGCTCTAGTTAAGTGGGCCTGTGATGTACAAGTAAGATTGTAGAGCAAGCCAGAGGTGGAAACTAGTAAACAACATTTCTCTGTGGTTGCAGTTTCTAATCTTGAATTTCTCTTTTGCATCTGTCAACGATAGGTAGCAACTTTTAAGTCAAATAAACCACTTCCTCCCCAAGTTGCTTTTGGTCAGAGTGTTTTATTACAGCATCGGAGAAGCACAATAATCTACTCAATTTCCTTGATAGTTACTTATTGAGGCATTTTGGACAGCTTGTCTTTTCAGTTTTCAGCCTCAGCTACATTGTTTAGTTTATTGGCCTGTGAATATAGTTAACTTACATTGTGTTTCTAGATTCACTTGCAGAAGTACTAACTCCAGTAACTGGTTTGTGGGTTGATTTGAGATTAATGTCCTTCGCTATGCAGCTGATTAAACATGAGCCAGACCTGGAATAAAATGAGCCCTAATCTAATATGACTGGCACTTACAAAAGAGGGCACATGTCCACACAGCGAGACTGTGGTGGAAGGTTAGTGCTCAGCCACCATCAACTAAGGAATTACCAGGGTTTAGGAGGCAGACCTGGGATAACCTTCATCTTTTAACTTTTGATTCCAGAAGTACTGGGCAATGGATTTGTGCTTCTTAAGCAGCACTGGGTTCTAATTAAGTTGGAGACATGGGGTCTGTTTTCTGCCACTTTTTTTTTTTGAACACTTTGAGTGCCTTCATTCAGTAGAAGACCAGCTCTACTCTTGGAAGCTTTCCTTTCTCTGGGTTGCTTAGTGTCTGGCTACCCCCAACCTTCCCTCAGGAAGTTCTGCCTCACATAACAGGAAAGGGGCTCTCCTGTCTCGTCCCATTTGAGAGATGGGTATCTGCCAGTGAAGTCCTTCCCTCACATTCTCTTACAGTCATACATGATGTCAGAATTTGTAGAGAAGTGGTCATAATTTTGTATAAAGGATTTAAATCCTATGGTTATATATCAAAATAAGAACCTGACAACTCTGTCACCTAGGCTATGGCTTTGTTTCTCATAAAAACCTTCTCTGTCCACCCTTCCCCCCCCCTCTCTCTCTCACACACACACACACACACACACACACACACACACACATCTCCCTTCCTTCTTTCTTTCCCACTGTCTTGCTTTGGTTTTTTAAATAGTTCAAAAAACAGAACCAACTATATAGATGAAACTGTAAATATTTCTTGGATAAATCATAAATAAAGCCACAGAAGAGAGGAGAACTCTCTAGGGTCTGTGAGCTAGCCAGCCAAAGATGAGCAGACAGCCTCGGGGCCAAGGACAGTTGATATTGTTCTACTTTCATTCTTTATTGGTTAAGAAATCATTGTTGGTGCAGTTAGTGGACTCTTTCTTACGTAAAAATTCTCTACATGTGGATGTTTTTCCTGAATGTATATCTGTGCACTATGTGCATGCTTGATGCCACAGAGGCCAGAAGAGAGCATCAGATTTCCTAGAACTGGCGTTAAGGATGATTGGAAACTATCATGAGGGTTCTGGGAATTGAACCCTTGTGTTTTGCAAGAGCAGCACGTGCTCTTAACTGCTCAGTCATTTCTCCAGTCCCAGATGCTTTTATTTGATTCCTAATATAACAGGGATCCAGACCTTAGCACGAGTCCATGGTGGAAATATCATTCAGGCCATAAAGCTTAGCACACAGGCAGCTCCACCTGCCAGAATGAGCCCCAAGATGTACTTCATCAACGTTCTTCGATCTGGGAAAGCACTGACCTTGCTTCTTGGCTTTCATAGTTCCGCTTCTGGTTAACAGTTCTTGTTGACTGAAGTATGTCATCTTAGGACATAGTTTTTGTGCTTAAAAATTCACCCCATAGAAATGTTTGGTGCTACACTGGAATCCTGAACACCCAGTATAGTCTCTCACTGGTTAATAAAGACTTTCTACTGGCTTAAATCTGTGCCAGAGCAGTTTTCTCTGGTGGCTACCCCACAACAATCTGAAACAGACTCTCATAAGAGGTACAATAGCCATTTCATAGCTGACAGATGAATGGGCTCCAAGGACAAAATAAAAATGTTAATTCAACATTCTGCAGCCATTTCTTGTTTTTAAGCTTAAAGCACCCTTCTCTCAAGTGACCAATGTCATATCCAGGACTGTAGATCACACAGTTGGACCAGGGCTTGAACACTCTTGACATGGACATGGGTAACGTGTTTGCCGACAATGACCAAAGTCCCCAGAGGCTGAGAAGATAAAGCATTCTTCAAATGACTTCATTTAGGTCAAACTATTATCCCATTTTTTAAGTCCCAGACAGAAAACCATCTCTTCGTTTCATGAGCATCCTGCAATTTTACCCTCTCTTCTGAAGCTTCAGGGGTTGTAATTCTGGGCCTGGAAGGGCTTCAGTGGGGGCTGGTTTCCTAAGAAGGGATTTTATTTTTTTTTATGTTTTATTTATATTTTTCTGCACCATACTGTGAAGTCTCCAGGATGCTTTGTTTCTCAAAGGCAGGATTAGACCACAGACAGAAAAGGCTGTAATTCTATGCTTTAAAACATTTAGTCAAGATTAATGTCAACTCTCTAGTTACCTGGCATCTCTATGGACACCTCCACTGTGAGGCTCTCAAAGAACACGAAGCCCCACAGTGGCATAAATAAGTCAATTTTTAAAGCTATTATCTGCTTTAGATCAATCACGGTGCATGGAAGGCAACATTATAATAAACACAAGGAAGGGGCCTTTTGTGTTTGTTTGTTTTGACAATAAGATCTCAAGTCAGATAGAACTAATCTGGTTAAGAAAGCCTCAAAGCTAAATTCTGCTGCTTTCTTGGCTCTCACCCAGTTAGCTATTGACAATGAAAAGAAAGTGGCTCCCCTCCACAGCCCCTGTCAGTCTGTCTTCATCCCATTCTCCCAATCCTGCGTATGCATCCTTGCTGCCTGGAAATCTGCCCACAGCCACATGATGCACTTTTACTTTTAGGCATAATTTTTTTTTATTTACATTCAAAATCATTTCCCCTTTCCCGTTTCCTCCCTCCCCGAAAGTCCCATAAGCCCCTTCCCTCCCTTTTTTCCCCATTCAACCCCCTCTCACTTCTCTATCTTGGCATTCCCCTACATCCAGTCTTTCCAGGACCAGGGGTCTCTCCTTCCATCTTCTTGGAAATCTATTGATATGCGAATTGTGTCTAGGGTATTCCGAGATTCTGGGTTAATATCCCCTTATCAGTGACTGCATACCATGTGTGTTCTTTTGTGATTGGGTTACCTCACTAAGGATGATATTTTCAAGTTCTGACCATTTGCCTAGGAATTTCGTGAATTTATTGTTTTTAATTGCAGAGTAGTATTCCATTGTGCAAATATACCACATCTTCTGAATCCATTCCTCTGTTGAGGGACATCTGGGTTCTTTCCAGCTTCTGGCTATTATAAATAAGGCTGCTATGAACTTAGTGGAGCATGTGTCCTTATTGCATGCAGGTAAAGGCTCTGGGTATATGCCCAGGAGTGGTATAACAGGATCCTCCGGGAGTGTTATGCCCAGTTTTCTGAGGAACTTCCAGACTGCTTTCCAGAGTGGTTGTACCAGTTTGCAATCCCACCAGCAGTGGAGGAGTGTTCCTCTTTCTCCACATCCTCGCCAACAACTGCTGTCTCCTGTGTTTTTGATCTTAGCCATTCTGACTGGTGTGAGATGGAATCTCAGGGTTGTTTTGATTTGCATTTCCCTAATGACTAAGGATGAGGCATAATTCTTATACTCAACATTCTGTAACTTATAATCTGACTCTTGCATAAATATCTTCTAAAAATATGTGCTGGTGGCTACTCTCTCAGAAACAGTCTTACCAAACGACTCATTTTCCCTAAGATGTGGTAGATTGCAGAAGACAGTTGTTTCTCCGAGTGCAAAATGATTGCCCTTTCAACAGTAAAGACAAAAGATGTTTTCTGGTTGGTTTTTAGTTTCTCTCTGTGTATTCTTGGCTGCCCTCAAACATATAGAGAGAACAAGCTATCTTTGAGTTTAGAAGCCCTCATATCTCTCTGCCTCCTGGGTGCTGGGATTACAGGTGTGCACCTGTATGTATACCACCATGACCATCTAGGTAAATCTTGACTTAATTTGGTTTCTCTTCTCTTCCCTTCTCTTCTCTTCTCTTCTCTTCTCTTCTCTTCTCTTCTCTTCTCTTCTCTTCTCTTCTCTTTTCCTTTCATTTCTCTTCTTTCTCTTCCTCCTCTCTCTCTCTCTCTCTGTCTCTCTCTCATACACACACACACACGCACACACACACACACACACACACACACACACACACACACTATGTGGCCTTGGCTAGCTTGGAACATGCTACGTAAACCAGGTTGACCTTGAACTTACAAGCAATCTACCTGCCTCTGGCTCCCAAATGCTGGGATTAAAGGTGTATATCACCACACTTCAAGAGGATGCTCTTATATTGAAAAAATTATTTCTGTGAAAGGATTAAAGTATATCATAAACCATGTGGATATTTAATTTCTATGTGGTATTTATGTTACTAAACTAAATGGATTTTAGAATAGGTACAAATGAAAAAGAATTTCTCAGTTATATGCCTCCCTCCAACCAGTTTGGTTAGTATGGGGGGCGGTCACTCTTCCTGGGGGAGATCTGAATATGCATCTACTCACCCCAGTTAAGGAACCCACACCAAACCAAAATAGGGATACCACCAAAGTCCAACTTAGTGAACCAATGAGTTTTATTGTGGTTACTTACAGAAGAGTGGCTAATGGGAGTACTTATAGAAACAGATATTACAAAAGAACACACATGGTATGCAGTCACTGATAAGGGGATACTAACCCAGAATCTCGGAATACCCTAGACACAATTCACATATCAATAGGTTTCTAAGAAGATGGAAGGAGAGACCCCTGGTCCTGGAAAGACTGGATGTAGGGGAATGCCAGGACAGAGAAGCGAGAGGGGGTTGAATGGAGAAAAGAGGGAGGGAAGGGGGCTTATGGGACTTTCGGGGAGGGAGGAAACGGGAAAGGGGAAATGATTTTGAATGTAAATAAAAAAAAACTTAGAAAATAAAATAAAAAAAAAAGAAACAGATATTATTCAAAGACAGCTGCATCATCAAAAGCCCACCCCAGCATGGGTGATGGCTTATGATAACTGGACCCCTGAAGTTGACTGTAAGATTTTTGGCAAAATGGATGGAGATTGTTTCTTTTACACAACTTGGCTCTTCTGAGCCTTTTCCAAGCAGCACAACTAATTTAAGATAGTTTCTTAGCAGCTATTATTTCTTTTATCAGCTTCAGGAGGAAGGGGCCCAGTGCTTCTGCTTAGTTTCAGGGACTTCCTGAAGATAATGAGTTGTTTATTTTCTTAATTTTAAGGAGCTTCCATTTGAAACATCCAGAGTCTCAGTGGGTTACCTGAATATGAAGTGTTTTACCTCCCTTTAGAAAACTCTGAGTCATTACCAGCTGTCCTGAAGGATGGGAATGACTAACTCAGAGGAAACTGTGTGGTAGTTTGGAAGACAGAACCTATTCTCTGCAGACCAGAATAATAAAGTTTAATACAGAATTACGTTATTTTAAACCTGTTGGAGTTATGCAAAAGGGATATCAAGATAGCAGCTACCAAAGGTCAGAGATTGACTGTGAATGCTTTAGAACTATGGTTCTCAACTGGAGGTGATGTTTTTTGTTTTTGTTTTTTTCCCTGCGTGGAACTTTCTGAAATGTTTGTATATTTTGACAGCATCAGTGATAGAGAATATTTCTGCCAGTTTCAAGTGGAAAAAGTCCTTATGTTTTAAATCTATTGCTCTAGGTAAGGTTGGTGACACCAGAGACAGATAAAGCCAGGAATACTAGTCAACATTTTGAGCAGTTAAAATCAGTAGGTCCCAGGAGAACAGGAGTATCCCAGAAAACCACTTGGAGAAAGTTCTGTGGGAAGAAAGACAAATGTGGTCTCCTGGATAAGAATGGGAGAAGCAGGATATGCAGGGTTTAGGACTGGCTAGCTGTGTTTACATTCGACACCTTGATTGGAGTCACATTTACTATGATTGGTGCAAACTGTGGCATAGGCTGTGTAAAGGATGTAGTTGGTCTTTGGTGGGCCAAATTGTGAACCTCCCAATGGGCATCTTACAGATAAGAAAGCATCATCTATGAGATTTAAAGCTAATGGAGAGAGGAGGGCTGTGGAGGATGGAGTTGGTTTGGAGGAAACAGGTTGCTGGGAGAATGTTCTTGGGAGCTATATATCTCATTTCCTTTTTCTTTGCTTCATGTCTGCAGCAGACTCCCCATGATGCCACCCATGATACTCTGCTGCGTGTACCTATTGATGCCACTGTGATTCTCAGCTACAGGCTCTCACTGACACCACTATGATTGGTGCAGATATATGGGAACCAGCAACTGCAGACTAAATGCTCTGAAACCCTGAGCTAAAATAAATCTCTCCTCCTTTAGTTTGCCTTTCTCTGGTTTCTGATCACAAAATCTCAACTAATACATCCAGGAAATACATGGATGTGTCTGTGAAGTGTTTCTAGAGGCAACTGGAATGTGTGAAGGCCACCCTGAAAGTGGGCAGCCCCCACTACATTAGGCAGCCTTGCCTCAGGATCAGTCTCCAAGCATTTCAACCCTCAAAATATAGACTTTCAATTGTCATACTTCAGGGCTTTTCATGCCTCCAGCCTTGAATTGTGTGTTTGTTTGTTTGTTTTTCTTTTATTGGTTCTGTTCCTGTGCAGACACTAGTACAAAATGAATATGGTAAGAATAACGGGGTAAAAGAGAGCAATTGTTTCACTAGTGAGCTTTCAAGTCACATAGTCCCTCGATTTTCATTTTTGCTATTTAATGATCTGTGGAGCTTAGAAGTAAAAAGCAGTGTGAAGTGGAAATTCTGGTTTCTTTGGAAACTCAGTTGTGTCTCGTGATGTTTTTCTGGAAGCTGTCTTGAGAGAGGATGTTTTGTTGAAGCAGACATGTGAGAGGGCATATGATGTTTTCCTGGAGTGGACTCTTGAGAGGGTATGTGGTGTTTAGAAAGAATATAAATATAACCCCACAGACAGTGAGAATACTCTCTTGCATTGTTACACCTTGCAATGCTTCACTTGTCTCCCCTTCATAGAGAGAAAGGCATCAAAAAACTTCTCTTGGAATTCTGGCTGATTCTATTCTTGATGCTTCTGCTGACTCCATGCTGATTTGGTGGGGCATTGTGGTTTCTGCTGGATTGAGTCACTGCTATTGATCCGTGTTTTGTGTTTTGTGTTTGCTATTGGACTGGATTATCACTACTGACTGATGTTTAGTGTTTTGCTAGTGAACTGGACAGCTGATAACCTGACAATGAAGATTGGAATCACCCCCCGAAACTACTTCTAAACAGATCCACAACTCCATTGTCCTATTAACCATCTTTCTCCCTCACCTTTGGTTGGTGGGCTAGAAAGGAGGTTGAAGCATTTAAGATCCCTAAATAATATAGGCTTTAAAAAATATCTAAGCCTACACAGTTCTTGAAATGACATAGAAAGCATCCTGCAGATATCTGGTGCCAGGCCAATGCTTAATAAATCTATATTTCTGTTCCAAATCTTTCCTTTGCCCTTCAATAACTACAATGAAAACCAATTAAATTATTCTAGTGGAAAGGAAAGTTGACTGTCTTTGTTCAATTTAAGTCTGAAGAAGTCTCAACTGGTCTTTGGCAGACATCAGAATTCCAAAGAAGTAGGCACTAATGCCAATCCCAAAGAGGTAGGCACTAATGCCGGTGAAGGAATGGACTTGCCAGCAAGAGCAAACAGGCAAAGAGTAAAAGCCACCTTCTTCCATGTCCTTCATATAGGCTACCACTAGAAGGTGTGGCCCAAATTTAGGGTGGGTCTTCCTACCTCAAATGATCCAATTAAGAAAAAACCTTCATGGGTTTGTCCGGCTGCCTGAGCACTAGTGAATTCTATATGTGGTCACGTTGACAACCAAGAGTAGCTGTCATACCATGTAACATAAAGTCTGTTTACCTCTAAAACCTACCATATTGGAAAACCGTTTCTCATTAATCTATGTTAAAATTTGGCCCTTTGTCTCAAACAAGGGATTCAGCAGAAATGCAGTCTTCTGTTGAAAAGCTTGGAAACCAGATTATCCCAGGTGTAGGTACAACTGCACCATCCCCCAGCTTTCCCCAGGGCAGCAGCCCCTTCCTGCTCTGTTCCCTGGTGATTCTGCTGACCTGAACTCATTTCACACAGGCTTTTCAGTCTCTAGCTAGAATCTCAGCTCTCATTAGAATCCTGGTTATATCTCTCCCTTCCCTCTACTTTTTCATCCCTTTGAGACAGAATTATGTTGTCCTAGCTGACCTGAAACTCACTATTTAGACAAGGATGAGACCAAATTTCCAAAGATCCACCTGCTTTTACCTCTGAAGTGCTGAGATTCAAGGCCTGAGCCACCCTGCTGGGTTTCTCTGGCCTTCTTTTTAGAACTCTGTACCGCCCCCCCCCCCAACGAATTTTCTTCCTTGCAAACAGTTATTTTTTACAGTTTCCTCTCTCTCTCTCTCTCTCTCTCTCTCTCTCTCTCTCTCTCTCTCTCTCTCTCTCTCTGTGTGTGTGTGTGTGTGTGTGTGTGAGTGAGTGAGTGTGTTTCCTTGTCTCTGTGTAACTTCTCACTTTCAGACTGCACATTAGTCAATAGCATTCATTAACCCTTATGCAGATTTTACCTGTGGCTGGTAATAACTCCTTGATGTGTCCTGGTGTCTTTGTAAGCTAGATACTGTAAGCATGAATCTGGATGTTCTAAGTTGTTTTTCTAGCATATGATTTCTTTCTTATACTGAGTGGTAGGGGAAAACGGTTATTTTCTGATGCTAAAGGAAGAAGGAAGCCAGGTGTAGTAGTGCATATCTTTGTACCCAGCACTTAGGAGGCAGAGGCAGGAGGATATTCATGAGTTCAAGGCCAGCCTTTTCTATATAGTGAGTTCCACAAAAGCCAGAGGTATTTAAAGATACCCTATCTCAGTAACAACAACAACAACAACAACAACAACAGTAATAATATCCCAAGAGCCTGGGGTGCTCTCAAAAGTTTTGGGATATTCAGGAACATGGTGATAGTTTTAGCTATTGGTAAGGTCCTCTGGATGGGCAATACTACTCAGTAGAAACACATGGAGATAGAGGAGGGGATGACAAGGAGAAAGAGAAAGAGAGAGAAAGAGAGAGAGAGAGAGAGAGAGAGAGAGAGAGAGAGAGAGAGAGAGAGAGAGAGAGAGAGAGAGAAACAGAGACACACAGAGACACACAGAGACACACAGAGAGAAAGAGATGAGGGACCACATCGTCAGAGAAAATCAAGAGAGCAGGATAAAGGGACAAAGCAGGTTAGTTCTTGTAGAACTACTCAGCTTCCTGAGAAAGGAATGAATCCACTCCCTTGAGACCTAACCCACTGGGCAAGATCAACATTAATCCTTTCACAGGAGGACTCAGCCATCTCCCACCAGGGTCCACCTCTTAAAGGTCCTACCACCTCTCAGCACTGTTGCAATGGGAGCCAAGTCTCCCCCAAGTGAATGTTTGGAAAACAAACCGTTTCTGACTCACAGCAAGTTTCTCATCCTGCATTTGCCCCTAGCCCTCCAGCATTCAAAGACCGAGTCTCACTCAGTTCTCAGATGTGTCCCTTCTTGTCTCGTGTAGTTATTAATGCCTGAAGCGTTTCCTCACTCAGCTGACTGTGTAACTTTTCCCTCAGCCTCTGCGTGAGAATTTCTTCATGGTGCCCTTTTGTAGTTCCCAGATCTTGACTGTGCTGTGACTCACCCCTTGAGACATTTCTGTTCAGCCTTGGAGTTCAGGAAACCTTTACTCGTTCTGGGACTGAAGATGGGCTTTGAACCATGGCCAAAGCTGGCTCATGTTTTATTATGTTAATATAGAAATACCAATGATCATTCCAAATAGCCCTGACAATTACTGAAATTGGAGACAGGTAGAGGGTTCCTCTTCTACACATCTCTTGAATGAGGCAAGATATATTTTCTTTTCCTGTTGATTCTCAAAATCATCTTGCAGATTTTGTCTAGTTCAATTTTTGTCTAGTTCAGACCATACATTTTTATCCTGGCTTGTAGCTTCTCTTCTGAACTACGAATGCTATGGAGAATAAACTCAGCCTCTTAGGTCATTTTCCATGGAAACCAGGAACATTGATTTCTTACATTTATTTCTTCAGAGAGAGAGAGAGAGAGAGAGAGAGAGAGAGAGAGAGAGAGAGCACACTGATGACAAGTTGTTAATTGCCTTTCAGTTGAGGATGTTAACCAGACAACTATCCTAGAACAGCATAGTGAAATGTGAAAGGAAGCATATTCATTTATCTGAGATTAATGGAAGTTGAGAAAATGTATCAGCATATTCATCATCGAATAGCCTACATTTATTCAGTTTTTAAACTTAATTTTTAAAGCTATATTTGTTTATTCACATGTCTGTATGGGGTTTGCATGAGGAGGTCACAGGAGAAATTGGGAGAGTCTGTTCTCTCCTTCTGCCATGTGGGTTTCAGGGAATCGAACCCACTTCATCATGAGGCATGGCTGCAGCTGCAGCAGGTCCTATTCAGTTCTTCAGTGTGTGAGTTTGTGTGAGGGTGATAACTAAGGCAGCTGTACTACAGGGCACTTGCTGACATGTTGAGTATCCTCACAAGACAGGAATTATTTCCGCTATTATTTTTTAATTGATGTTTTAGTTGTTAATTAAAGGGAGAGGCATCTAGGTAGCCCTTCCCTTTATGTCAACAAGCTCAAGAGCCACCAGTAAGCTCAACCACTGCAGCTCCAGGAAAAGGAGCAAGAATCCAGGCAGCTGCTCTACCCTGGCAGCCTTTGAACTGTAGCATGCAATCCTTCAGGGTTTTCAGACCTGGCCCAGTGCCTGGGCCATTGTGAAGACACATTAGATTTGAATAGAGCAAATGAACAAACACATAGTGGATAAGAAAGCCTAAGCAACAAGAGACTCAAAGTTTGAGGAAAGGGCAGATGGAAACTAGACCTAAGGAACCCATTCTGGGAGAGTTAACCTAGCATTGAGTAAATGTGTGTGTGTGTGTGTGTGTGTGTGTGTGTGTGTGTTACTGATAAAGTCCAGTGCCTCTGACCCATGGGAACTGGCAAACCTTTCTTCTGGGTGAGACTCAGAGGCATGACAAACCTTCCTCTGGTTCAAGTATAAGAGTTTACAGATGATAGACCAGTATGACCAAAACCTATCAATCAATGGCTTCCTCCTCTTAGAGCAAGGAAGCCATGGAAGCAAGCCAGTAAGCAACAATTCTCCAGGGCATCTCTTTCAGTTCCTACCTCCAGGTCCATGCTAGAGCTCCTGACCAGGCTTCTCTTGATGATGAGCTACAAGCTATAAGTCAAATAAACCCAACCACCTCAAGTTGCTTTTGGTCATGATATTTATCAGAGCAACAAGAAGCAAACTAGAACATTCTGTATAACCCAAAGATAGTTAATTCCATCAACAAATAAAACCATGTAAGAATATGAACAATACTAGAAAGAATAAAATGAAAATAATAAAATATCTACCTTTGTTCAGTTCTGTCAATTTTTATTTCTACCCAGTAAAAGTAATTAATAATAAAAATTATGTGACTGTTCTCGAAAACAAATGTTTTTATATGGGATTCATCCACCTCTCTGTCAGAAATGTGTTTGTTTAATTGTTTGAATGTTTAGTTTTCCATAAAATGTTAACAAATTATAAAATTATAGAATTTTAAATTGTTAAAATTATAGTTTCATCTGTATACTTTAGTTCCCCCAGTATTAATTCTTATCCTATATTAATGAATTCATGTTTATGTGGCATGCATCTGGCATGAGAGTCTGTCCAAGCCACCCATGAGAACCTCTTTCTGAAGGTGATTTATGCACACTTCTGACATTTGAATCCTACATAATTACTTTGTCCTTGTCTGTGTTTTAGTCTTGGCAAGTGACAGCTTCTTCAGATCTGTTGTATGTGTGACAGTCAAAGAGATTGCTTCCAAATACCATGGTTAGACATTTATATGTTCATAAAGTGAGATGGTGCATAGAGCCTTGTGGTGACTCCTTACAAGTCCAGTCTACAAGACAAGGGAGAGCGGGGCACAGAGCAAGCATTCCAGGGCATAGCTGATGACATTAATGAGAAGCAAGATGGAGCTTCCCACTCAAGAGAGCATCATCTTCTTCAGGGGGGCAGGAGAAGCTCTAACTATGAAGGAAGGGATGCAGGGAAGAAACATGTTGACAGTTGCACAATTGGTTGGCGTCTCCTTTCACTTTGAACCAGTTATCCATGTAGTTTTTTTTTGTAACAGATGCCTAGTAGTTTGAGTGTTCCTGGTTCATTCATGGTGGTGGAAATGGGTGTGCTTAATTGTAATCTGCTTTAGTTACTTGACCATGGCTTGGCCTTCTGGGGATTGATAGCATAGACTTGATAACACTGGGGAAGGGTTATTGATGGAGAGCCTGCAGTCACTCAACTGCAGGTGAGGGTTGGTGTGCTTATTGAGATGGATGAATACCATGATAAACACTGGCAGGAAACCCGCCTCGCATGAGAACAAAGCTAGCTTTGTGGATATGTAGACTAACTGCTCAGTTCTTACCCATTTCAGCAACATTATGATCGATGGGTTGAAGGTTTATCCTCTCCTGGAGCGTTCACTGCCTTGTTGTATTTTCATATGTCCACATCTTAGTTCTCTGTTACTTCTTAAATCATGACTTTGACAATGAGTAGCATATAGTTATTCATGTTTACACATGGTTTTTATATTTATAGAATCTGTATGCTTAGGCATTAGATATAATAGCTACAATCCAAGCTGGATATCTTAGGATACTTTTATAATGTTTAATGGAACTACAGACATTACTTACTATATAGAACTTAAAAATATTATCTTAATGAACAAGAAATATTGGTATAGCATTTTTTTCACTTCTAGCAGCTCTTTCATATGCTCTGACATTAGCTGGTCAGTCATAACAAAAAGAGCCATTAATCTGAGCAGCATGTAGGAGCTGAGGGTAATGATGACACGTGTTTATAGGAAAGAAAAGAAATAAAATAACAGAATCTTCATTTTATACTTTATAAATGCAGATTAATTTCTTTTACACACAATGAATGTTGTCTTTACTAGTCACTTTAAAATACAAAGTGCAAACAGCTGGCTGCACCTTGTGTGTAACCCCAGCACTGGGGACAGAGATATCAGGTCCCCCTAGCCAAAATATTGAGCTCCAGGTTCAGGAAGAGATCCAGCTCAAAAATATGTGGAGGACAATAAAGGAAGACATTCAACATTGGCCTTTGGTCTACATACATGCGTGCACACACACACACACATGCACGCATGCATGTGCACGTACACACACATGCACATATGAGAGAGCACACACATACATAACTGCTATAAGCTCTTAATGATGTCACTGTAGCCTAAGTCTGTATAAATTATTTTTATAGTGTAGTTTTATACTAATATTTTTATGGCTGACTATAAATGGCTCATTTGTAAAAGCAACTGCTCTTCTGATCTTGGTATTCAGAACCCAAGTCAGAGCTGGGTATAGTATATCATACCTTTAGTGCCGTCTTTCAGGAGAAAGAGGCAGGTTAGAGTTCTGTGAGTTTAAGGCTAGCTTGATCTACATTGTGATTCCAGGCCAGCCATAGTTATATAGTAAGACCTTTCTCAAAGGAAAAAAAGAGACTAATTTTTAATTCAATGACAAGTCATTCTTTCATAGTGTAAGCTGATGTACTAACATGGTTCCTGGTGTGGAGTTCCTGTTAAAGGGACTCTCCTTGTCATACATGAAGTTACAAGCATGTTTATTCACTCTGTGACCTTTGACTTAATGGTTTGTTGTAACCATGTTCCTCTTACCTTACTCTGAAGTGACAGTTGTTCTGTGTTCTGTTGAGACTACACTACAGCTTCTCATATTCACACAACTGTACTTTAGAAATGGGGTATCTTCTAAAGGATATTGTATCTATAAATGTGCTAAAACATTAATCGTTATAAAAGTGTATATTTTTTTCATTCTGAAAATATCACATTTTCAAAGGCATACCAAGAAAAAACTTATAGCACTTCCTTGTAGAAAACCAGGGCAAGGCTTACATTTAGCCAAAGTCTTAATGTATTATAATGTTCCCACTCTGTGGAAAGTAAAACAAATGGGCAATTCTCAGGTGAACAGAACCATCTCTTTAGCTGATATTAAATCTAAGACAAAAAGAATCATAAGTAAGGCCTGTGTATACTTCTGAAAGTGTGGTTTTACATTTGGAGCTGTAAAAACCTGAAAAACAGAAGTTTCGTTTTCTTTCGAGACAAGAATATAACAATGTGTAGAAGGTGTTGCCCTGCATAGTTGGATTCTCATCGCACCAGGGAATGACTGCTTTCTCACTGGCGATGGGCGGGGCGGCTGTAAGTTTCTGCAGGTTTCTTGTTCCACTATAATCTTCTTGGCTCATCTTCAAAGAAGTTCCCAAGTAGAGTTCAAAATTCAAATCGTGACATTATCGCTCCAACCCAGAAAAGAGATGGAATCTCTGGTGAATCCGGGGAGGAGGAAACAGAGTGGGTGAGGGTAGAAACAAAGATGGCAGTTGCTTTTGGTGACCTCCCAGGAAGCCACCATCTACCTTCCATGGGCTCTGTCCGACAAATTGCAGATGTTATTCAATTATTGTTTCAATGGTTTCTTTTAAGAGTTACAGCTTTGGTAGAGTCAGGTTTCCCTACCTCTGAGCCAAACACCTACCAATTTCTGTACCCGATTCAAGATCTGAAACTACAGATAACTCACAAATCAAATTGGTTTCAGTGAGAAGACACTTTCCACCCTGTGTTATGGTGCCCAGATGCAAGCTGGTTAGGGTTAGTTGTATCTTCAGCTCAAACGAGAATTTCAACCCATTTTTAAAATTAGAATAAGGACGTGTATGTTTCTAAACAAATCAATGATGAGTGTGGTGGAGAAAGGCTATAAATTGTCCTCAGACAAACCAAGTTCATTTCTTTTTTTGAGGTGACACTGATTCTTCAAACATTGTCTTAACCCATCAGTGGGTGATGTTCGGAAGTCAGTAGAGCACCTATACTGGTGTCAGTGTGTCGTGTCCCTTTCATCTGACATACATAACACCGCTTACATGAATTTGGAAAATGTGCATTATGGTAAGCGTGGTTGCACAGACAGAAAGAAAACATTCTAATGCCCTAGGTCCCTTTAAGGGGTCATTTCCTGAGGACATTTAATCCTCTATTGTTCTGGCAAATCAAGTCATGTGACAATATAGATTAGAGGTGTTGAGAAATGCCAGCCTATACTTAATAGTTAATCCTTAAATTATACTCTAAGCATTATTTTTTACATGTTTTTTGTCATGTTCTTTCTCTTCTTTTAAAAAACAAATTATCCATGTGTTATCATAATGTCTCAGTGTAATTAATGTAAATATGGTGTGTGGAAGCATTGAAGAGGAAGGCAAGAAAACACCATCCAAATTAAAATGTGGCAAAACAAAACAAAACAAAAAAAAACCAATGATAAGACTCCATAGTGATGTCTACAACACCCCTTCTCCCCCTTCACCCCAAAAGCCAAACTGCATTTAGATTAATAAAATGATTTAAGTCCCCATTTCAGAAAACCCATTTTCAAATTTAAGATCAAATATTTATTTTTTTCCCTTTCTTCTTTAAATCTAGATAAATGTGGCTAGAAGCCTTAAGGAGTGGACTTCCTAACTTCCTAAAATGTAGACTACGAATCTGTTCAACATACAAAAATCATTTGGAGTTCCTAATGAATCTGTCATTGTATCATCCCAGTTATTTCCAATGTTTTAAAAGAGGGAACAATTGGTGATGAAGATGGGCTCCACATCTTCACACCCTGGACAGGATCAGTGCAGCCCTCTCTATGCATGGATAAGAAGAACAGAAAAGGAAAGTGAGCCCCGAAGTTGCTGTGCTCAGCACCCAAAACTGGCTTGTGGATGAGTCAGGTGTCCACTCATTCTCTCTCTAACTACATATTTTCTGAACAGTCTGAACATGCCAGGTCCTGTTTTGGGTTCTGGGAATAAGTGGTAATCACAACATACAAGAAAGTTCTATCATCTCATGGAGTCTACAGTCTTATGAGGGAGCGACACACCTAAAAATGCTGATTAGGTTTAGAGGAAAAGGGAGTTGTATGTCCTTGGGTGCCTGTGTTTTTTTGTATATGAGACACAGTCAGTTTTACAGGAAGCCTTCACTGAGGATGACATTTGAGGAGTACTTGAATTGTCGAAGAGTAAGGCATGCTGGCGCCTGTTTTCAGAGTAGGCTTCCTGGAGTCTTGAGCAAGGGGCTGGATGCTCAAGATGCTGGGGAAGACTTCTGAGAGGCCACAGTAGTAGATGAAAGCAATAATGCCTTATTTCAGCTTAGGAGATGCTTGGCTATAAAGCTGTGTAGTCAGTGATGGGGTGTGGAAGAGGTTAGTAAGAAGAGAGAAATATTTCTAAGACTATTTGGAAAACAGACTTGAACCAAATATGAAGCAATGAAAATGTATTATTGTTTCTTTCGGGTGACCTGCTGTTACAACTATAACTGAAGAATAATGAAAAATGAAGAATTAAATATTGTGGAACAGAA
This sequence comes from Tokudaia tokunoshimensis, assembly GCA_036184795.1. Lineage (NCBI taxonomy): Eukaryota > Metazoa > Chordata > Mammalia > Rodentia > Muridae > Tokudaia > Tokudaia tokunoshimensis. The sequence goes on from BTHU01000003.1 coordinate 120,469,404, forward strand.
AAAGAATGCTGGACTGTGCCTTACCAAGCATGTATCGTAGCAGCTGCCAAGGCTTCAGCTGAGTGACCCTGAGTGATATCCTTCCACAGCTCAAGCTTTATTGGCAAATGGCATTGGCTAGAGGAGTGCCAAGCATACTCACTGATTCTTAAATCAAGTTTTATTTGAACCAAAGATGATCCAGTTGTCTGGGTATTGTCTCTGGCTAATTTTGCATCACAGTAGCCAAGGTCACCCAGAGAGTGGGTAAAAGAGAGAATGCTTACTGACTCTTGAACTAGGAGTTCAATGAAGAATGGAATTAGGTGGAGTTTAATGAATCTGGAATTCTCCTTGTAGTAAGCAGATCAGAGCAGGCAGCTAGATTGAGGTGGGGAGAAATGGCTGTGATCCTGCGTCCTGAAGATTCCTAGGAGAACACACTCCTGCCTTTACCTTTACTAATCAAGAGAGAAAAGCACACATCTTAAACATATACATTTCCTCATTTTTTGCCTTACTAGTTATTCATTTATTGATGGGTTTGTGTGTTCATTTACTCTTTTCATTTGAACTCATTCGTTTATAAGCATAGGTTGAAAAACAAGTTTGAAAGGTGTATTAGAATGTAAAGAATACAAGACTGTATATCTTATTACTTTAGTTCATTTATTATTTTTCCTTTTGATTAAAATGAAGAAAATTACACGTAAAGTTACATAATAAAAATAAAAATAAAAGACTTAAGTAAACATATACTCTTTACCTTTGAATCTCACTGTGATTTGGAACTGTGAAAGGCATAAAGCCAAGATGAAAGTGAGAGGCAAAGATGAAAATCATCCAGAGATTAGTGCTTAGTGTTTGGTTGCTTTGGTCTGTGTTTGATTGCTTCGGTCTATTTGATGGACTGTGCACACACTTCATGAAGAAAAATGAGGAAACAATGCAAAGAAGGTAGGGATGGCATGCATAATCTTTACAGCTCTGCCTTCCACACTTCTAAAGGTCTGTAGGGCTCAGTGGGAGGTCACATTTAGATGTCCCCAGGGCTCCTGAGGGACCACTGGAGCCATCTGCTGTCCTGTTCAAGTTTTCCCACCTCTTTGCCTTCTAATCTCTCAAATCTTCACTTAAAGTTTAAGTTCTGGAAAATTTCTTAAACTTTTTTTTATTAAACTGTGAATTCCTCTTCCAATTTTGTAATCTAAGTTGGTGAGTGTCCTTTACTGCATATAAGAAAACAAACAAATCTTGCACAAAACTTTAATAAAAACAAACAAAATGAGAATATATACATATATGTACACATACACATATATATACACATATACATACATACACACACACATATATAAATATACATATATATTTGGGACCTCCTAGAGTCTGCAATGAGCAATTGAGAACAAATAGTCAAATAGTCTCTTCCTTCTGACTCAAGCATTTATGTTCTGGACCAGCAGGAAGCAAGATACCAAATTCCTGTTTCTACATGATTAAGAAATGAAAGGAAGACCAATAAAATCAGGGACAAGGGTGGATGTGAGCAGAATGGCAAGAAAGAAAATGACTTGTACAAGCTCACAAAAGAAATACCATTTAAAACCAACTCTGAGAGATGTACAAGTGAGACTCTGGTTTCTGCCAGCTTAAAACAAAGGTGGAATGGCAGCCACCAGCAGACTTCTGTCACCTCCATGGCTCTGGTTTTACTAATACAGTGATTTATAACAGTGCTGGGCTCTTTCATTTCTTCATTCAGTCATTCCATATTCAAGGGAGCCAGGTTGTACTTTTGGAATTAAGGGCTATGATCCTAAAGAAGAATGCAATCATTCTCATCATGGTAATCTACTATCATCAAAAGTGTTTATCAGTGGAGCAATGAATCACTGCAAGATGCAGGGGTCCTAAATCCAAAGTATAAATCCTTAAACAGTATTCCATATTGACTGTATCATTTATAGTTACATCGTTGTTGTTGATTCTACTATCTTTTGGTTTAGACAAGAGGCTTGTTTTTTTTTTTTCTGTACAAAAAGGATGTTCTAAATTGCAGATTATGTGAAGATGATTTCCACTCAGGGTCTCCAGGAAGCTCTAAATTAAGCAGAACTCACAGATGGTCTAGTTAATATTTTCTCTGAAAAGACCCTGAAGAAACTAATCTTGCTAAGGCTTACTTATGCTCATCAAAGTTTGCTTGTGTCAAAAATAACACTGAGATTTTGGGTTTCAGGATGTTTGTGGGAGTGGGTTTTGCAGGTGGATGTGCAGATGATGGAGGGGGGCTAAGGAGCTGTTTGGGTTTTTCTTTTTTCTTTTCTTTTCTTTTTTTTCCAAGCAGGTATTTGCCTACATTTTTTTTCTGAATCTCTGCTCACGTTAAAAAGTTCCTCTCATAATCCATGAGGTTGCTAATTTAGATGATTGAAATTTACTTCTTGTTTCTCTCGCTGACATCTCTAAACATTACTTTCTAAATTGGAGACACCAATGGCACACACTGCCTGTTGGGCATACATGGTCTATGTCTGTTTTTTCTCCTTAGATTTCCTCTGATTCCTATCTTATCATGAGAAATGACTCCAAACAGCCTGGGGGAATCCACATTGACTGCAACAGTTATTGTCCTATAATCCTTTATTCACTCATTTGATAATGAGTATGTCATCTTTCCTTCTGTCTTCATTCCAAGAAACCTGATGATTTTCACCCTCAGTTATTTGGTTTTCTAACCTATATACCTTTTTCTTGATAAGCAGATGGTAGACATGCACCCTCGCCTTGCCTTGCTTCTGCAGTGTCAGAAAATGATTCCACTGGCCTTGTTTTTAATCTGATGATAAATTTTCCACCAACTAGGAGACCCTTGCGGTTTTTTTCTCACTCTGAATGGGGACCTTTTCTCAATGAATTTACTGTCAATGGTTCTAGAATTCAAGAAAACTCAAATCCTCCCTCACTGCTCAGTTATCTCCTCTCCACATTGCCTCATCTGGAATCCTGTTCCTTGGCACTCCCACGAGCATCCTTGCACTTCCATGCTGTACCTCTTACAGTTTCAATCAATTGTCATCCGGTCTTGAGGGATGCATGTCATTGATTTCTCAAGTGGCTGGTGTGGTTCTCAGTGGCAGCTGCCCTTCAAGTTTCTTATGACTTGCTTTGAAATCAAAGTAAGTTTTTACTCTTTGCAAAAATCCTTTCAGCCAACACCTGACTCCTTTTGTGCTCCCTGGTGTCACCTCGCTCTCTCAGTCTTTGTGCCCTTTCTGCTTTTCCCTGTCACTCACTGGAGTCCAGATTTGAGTACCACCCCATCACATTAGAGCCTGTCTGCTGGGACGAGAGCGCAACCAACTTCATTTTGCCATGTCAGTTGCTTCCCATAAATGTTGCCAGTGGGAGGTAGGATAAGTGGCTTGTGGGTGTGGGAAAGAGAGAGAGACAGAGAGAGAGAGACAGAGAGAGAGAGAGAGAGAGACAGAGAGAGAGACAGAGAGAGAGACAGAGAGACAGAGAGAGACAGACAGAGAGAGAGAGAGAGAGAGAGAGAGAGAGAGAGAGAGAGAGAGAGAGAGAGAGAGAGAGAGCAAAAGAAACCTCCCAGTTCTGTTTCCTTATGTCTTTCTTCTTCCTAACAGGGTCACCTTCCTTCCTGGATCACCCTAGTGGTGCTTCCTCACATGGGGGAAAGTGTGGTAACCCCAATAGCAATTGAGTTCTGGTGGCCAATATAGGCCAACTTTATCTCTGGGACTCAGGCATCCCAGCCCCAGTCACTAACTTGACTTTCTAAGCAGCCTAGTCATTATACCCTCTCCTTCAGATCAGAGAGGACATCAGATCCAGGTGGGCCTCCATCTCCATGGACTACAGTGCTATGAGGGCCATCTCAGAATTGTTTTCTGACTTTTTCAGATCATTAGTGAGATTGATTTGTTCAACATTAAACGTTCTTCAGTTACATTCTCTCTGATTAAGTAATCGACATGATTTTTGCCTTCTAATTGGATCTTAGGGGACACACTGATTGACCCTTCTGTTTCCAGTGGATTCCCCTTCCCTCACCAAGTATAGAAGCTGGTGGTTGGAAGAGAGCTGGCATCCCTCTTACTGGATAATGCTGTTAACACAGGAGCCAACCACCCCACACTCCCCTCCTGCATAAGAGAAGCCCAGCTCCCAGTGCTCTAGACCCCATCTCAGGATCTGTCAAGATGTCACTCCCCACACCCACTGTGGTGGTTTGAATAGGTTTGGCCCCCATAAACTCATGCTTTGAATATGTGGCCCATGGGAAGTGTCACTATTATTAGGAGTGGCCTTGTTGGAGGAAGTATGTCACTGTGTCAGTGAGCTTTAAGATCTCCTAGTGTTCAAGTTCCATCCAGTGTGGAATCAGTCTCTTCCTGGTAGCTCCTCTAGCACCATGTTGGTCTGCATGCCGCCTCTTTTTCTGTCATGATAATAATAGTCTAAACTTCTGAAACTATAAGCCAGCTCCAACTAAATGTTTGCCTTTATAACAGATGCCTTGGTCACGGTGTTTCTTTACAGCAACAAAACCATATAGAGAACCTCAGATCCTAGTACCCTAGACCCTGTCTTAGTGTGTGACAAAATATGCTTCTAAGGCTTATCCAGGAGCCCCATTTAGTGTGTGAGCTCCATTAGCTGCAGAGGAAGAGCAGCTCAACATGGGGAATGCAAATAATGTTGAACACTGGGGAAAAGTATCTGCAGCATGGTGGCCTGCCCTAAACCCTCAAGCTTTTTCCTTTCTTTGTGATGAAGTCTAAATGAAGTAGGACTTTTGGAGGTGATTAGGTCATGAAAACAGTGAAATCAGTGCTCTTGAAAAGACTCCAGAGAGACCCTAGAGGTGTTCTCTGCCCTGTCTCCTCTGTGTGTGTTCAGCGGCATGCTAGCATGTTAGGAAAAGAGTCCTGGCTGTGAGTCTAATGGCTCCTTGCTCTTGGACAGCAACAAAACTGTGAGGAATTGTGTAGATTTCTTTTGTTTGTACACTGCCTTGCCCAGAGTATTTGGGTACAGTAGTCCAAATGAGCTTGGATAAAATACTGTTTGTTTATTTGTTTGCTTGCTTGTTTGCTTGATATAGGGTTTCACTCTGTAGCCCAGACTGTTGTAGAATTCAATGTGTAGCTGAAGCTAACCGTAAACTCACAGCATTCCTTCTGCCTCAGTGTCCTGGTTGTTGGGATTATAGGTGTGAGTGACCCTGCACAGATTTGCTGGCTTTTAGACAACAGGAAAACATAAATCTATTTCTTTTGGGTATCATAATACCGCCACGCAGCATCTCTGATACCAAGGTTGTGCTTTGGAAACTGAGGCGTATGGTGGTTCTGTTCACTCTGACCAGTATCATCTGGCTGGTGAGCAGAGGTCAACCTGACCCTTCCCCACCACCCAGGTTGTCCAAATCCGAAGTCGCCTCTCTCCTACTTCCAGTCACATTGTCAAACAGGTTGGAATTTGATGAAGATTTAGGACTTCTTATTCATCAGGGTAAGTTGTATCCTTAGAAATTAAAGGTGACTTTTTTTCAGGGTAGGCAGGATTATACATTTGGTAACAGCCATATCTAATATGGATATATTTATGTTCCAAACACTATTTTAACTTCTTATGACCCTTTGGACATCAGAGTTGATGTTGGAAATAAGCAATCATTTATTCATAGATTTAAACAAAAAGCAACTTTTGTTGATTCTTTCTGAGTTTCATATCATGTACCACAGTCCCGTTTATCTCCCTGTCCCCTCATATCTGCCCTTTGCCCTTGCAACATCCCCCACCAAAATAAAAAAGCATACACAAAAACAAAGAAACAAAGCATAGAAAACATCTCATTGTGGAGGCAGTAGCATGTCACAGTGTGTCCCACAGTACATCTCTCTGTCCACACATCTTCACCTGCAAATGTTCATTGCAATGAGTCCTTGGTCTGGTTTGAAATCTCTGGCTTTTGTGACACCATTAGTACTGGACTCTCACTGGACCTCTTCCCAGATATCCTATTGTTGCCCTGTGCCATGGAGATCCTGTAGCTTCCAATCAGCAGAATTGGTCCTTTCATGAATCTCAACCATTTACAGATATATAGATTTTTGGGTGGGCTAACTCAAAGCCCTGGATCTGGGCATGGGTGGTAACAGAGCTTGTCAGTTCACTGGTACTCCCTTATCTGCATCACTAGGATGAGCCCTCCAGCCCTGCCTAGGCTAGCTCACCCAACACTGTCATCCGCAGGAGGCAGGCTCAGCTCTCCTGCTCTCATGTCCTTGGGTCCTGCTCACCCACAGCCATGCTTCCAGAACCAGCTCTACTGTGCTGCCCAGTCAAGGCATTGGGCCCATTTTCCCAAATGCTGCCGCCATCCAGGGGGCTGGGCACCTCTTCCTCTCTCACACCCTCAAGACCTGCCCATCTGTACTCCCTCTACCTGGGCCAGCTCTACTCTGCTGCAGCAGGTAGTGAGGGAAGAGCACAAACCCATGCTACCTCATGGGAAGGGCCAGCCCAACCCAATCTGCTTATATTTTGAGATGGAGGTCTTACTTTACAGCAACCCTGTTACTTGCAGTAGAGGATGGTCTTAGACTCACAGAAACCATCCTGACTCTGTGACAGTGACTTGATTGAGTGCCTAGGTGACAGGCTTGAGCCAACCCCCTGACTCTAATATTTACATTGTGTATACAGTCAAGGGTGTCTAACCTTTGATGAGTGCATCACCACAACCTTGGGACTCACAAGGTTCATGTTCAAGATTAAGATACAAGAAACCTCACTGAAAAAAAAATCTCATAACATTTTGAATAGGTTTACATTTTGTGTTGGGTGCACTCACAGTCTGTTGGCTGATGCTTAGTCATGCCTATTCCAGGCTCTTTTTCAGGCAATAATGTGTTAGTTATTACAGCAGCCACAGGAGGAAACTGTTATGGTCACATTTTCATTTTCATAAGGAAACAACTTAGGACCCTGAGATTTGGGAGAATTGTTCATAGAAATATCAGAGTTAAACCACAAGGTCTGGATTCTGTTCACAGCCTTTTAGTGTCTACATTATGCAGCAAGGTTACCTTATTTCTCTAATATTATACTTACTTAAATCATGAGTCCATTTTTTTGCATTTGTGTATGTGTATTCCTGTGTGTATAAACATGTATGTGCGTGTTGGGTGGAGCCATGGGTTGATGTTGGGTGTCTTCCTATGTTGCCTTCCACTTCATTTTGTTTGCCACTGTTTTTAACTAGACTGGTTGGCCAGCAAGATCAGGAACTGATCTCCAGTTCTCTGCACTGGGATATCTGATATGTGTCACCAGGCCAACTTTTGACGTGGGTGCTAGGATCAAACTTAGGTCTTTGTGCTTATGTCACAAGCACCATATCTACTGAACCATTTTCTCTGCCTATTTTTCACAGGTTGGAAATACATTTTAATTTTAAACTCAGTTGGTGCTAACTGCATAGTCAGTTGTTTTGAGCATAGTAAAAGGCACACATACCCTTCCTCTTTTCATTTCAAAGCTTACAACTTTGCTTATGAATGAAAAATAAAATTGACATTAGCTAGATTATACAGTTTTTGTTATAGTCTTTCAAATATACAGATATATCCTGACCTTGAAGATTGTGTAGTGTTGCATTTAGGACAGTGGTTCTCAACCTTCCTAATGCTGTGACCCCTTTAATACAGTTTTCCATGCTATGATAACCCTCAACCATAAAATTATTTTTATTCTTCTTTATAACTGTAATTTTGCTACTGTTATGAATAATAATGTAAGTGTCTGTGTTTTCCAGTGGTCTTGGGAAACCCTGTGAAAGGGTCATTGACCCACAAGGAGGTCATGACTCACAGGTTGAGATCCACTGATTTAAAATACAGTATTACAGATGAAGTTAATTATAAAAATCCTTTGAAGGGTTGGTGGCATAAGTCAGTAGTTTAGAGTTTCTTAGAAGGCACAATGGGCTGGATTTGAGCTCAGCCCCACTCCCATACACAATTTTTTTTGATGATTTTTGTATGGTATTCTGTGTTAGCCTTCTAATCATATTGAAGACGGTTGGTTCTGATTTTTTTTGATATAAAATATTCATCCTTCAATGTTTCTGTGATTCTTGTGGCCATTCACCATGGTCTAAATATGTTTTATATCACTTCTGTATCATAAAACGTAGGCAATGTGAAAATGTGGAAATGGTTTACTTCTAATATTCAATTCAATTAGGTAGACAATTCTAGAAACAAAACCTTAAAATTGTTGTCTTACAGATGCAAAGCAATGGTATTATGTTTATGTTCAAGAGCAGTGCCCTGGCTCAGGACACACTAGGCTGAAGCTCCCTCCTCCTCCCCCTCCTCTTCTTTCCTCTCCTTCTCTCCTTCTTCCTCCTCCCCCTCTTCCTCCTCCTTCTTTCAATATTACTTTTAATTTTATGTATATGTCTGTACACTTGAATATAGGTATAGATGCCATATTTGTTCAGTGCCCACAGAGGCCAGAAGAGGGCAGTATATTCCCTAGAATTGGAGTTATAGACAGTTGTGAGCTACATGTGGGTGCTGGGAATGAAATCCAGGCCCTTTTCAAGAGCAATGAGTGCTCGTAACCATTGAGCCATCTCTTTTCTCCTTAAAAAAAAAAAGAATTGAATTGCCATTTTCCAGCCCCCTTCATTCTAAAAGCTTTGAATTGTTATTTCTCCAAAAAAGCCATTTTAGATAATTTAATTAAAGTAGATCTCATCATTGGCAGAGGTCATAGTACATTCAATTAACTCTTGGCAAGAGCATTCAATAAAACATGTCCCTGAGAGAGTGACTTTGTGGCTTAAAAGGGAACAAGAAGTAGGTGATACTAATTCATGGGATGTTTTCTCGGTCTACACTGAAAGTCAATGGAGAAGAAGTCAGCCTGGGATCATGGAATTAAGAGGATCTGTCTTCCCCTCCAATGACTGCATCTGCTCAATGAGTGTGTGAGCTACTATTAGTGACTCTATTAACTTCAGTTTTATTTCTTAGTTGCCATGAGAAATATTAAAATTCATTGTAACCAGCCAGCCAGCCTTTATTTTGTATCCTCTCAGATGCTGGGGACTCAGACTCAGAGGGACCCTTGTCTTCCACAGAGTTAGGTGTACTAGTTATCATGAAGTGTTCAGAAATTTCCTGACAATTACTAGATAAACTAACACCTGATTTTGTTTTTGTATCATCCCTGTAGTGAGGGTGAGATTAGTTCTGTTTTGTGAATGAAACAGCTGAGACTAGATGTAGCTAACCCAAATTTGCATGGCTAGATTGTCGAGCTGTCATGCCAAAATTTTGTGGCTGTATGCCCAGGAAATGTGCCCTGATATGCAAGGTCAACTCCTGAACTGTCATGGTGGACCCCTAGCAAGAGACTGAGAATGATAGATTTGCATTTGAAATTGGGACTGCACAATATAAAGTTAAGTGTTGAACTTTATGATAGTAATTTGAGAGTGCAAATTTTCATAATATTAAGTATCAAGTAAAGAGACCAGTATATGCTGAAGGAGAAATTAAAGAAGAACATGTAAGAGTTTTATAGTTTAGTAGTGAATTTATAAGGGTTCTCTAGAGAAATAAAACTTATAGAATGGATATGTATGTTAAAAAGGGGTATATTATCCCAGAAGGGGAAGGTGTGGACACCAGAGCAACTGCATCATGCTAATGGTGTGGTTGCTCCATCAGGAGCTCCATACAATAAAACCTATGGCATTTTAACTTTAGATATTGCAGCTTACTCAGCAGACATTAATGAAGATACTGCTGTCTGGTAACTTAGGGTTTGTTTGTTTGTTTATTTGTTTTGTTTTTAATAAGAGATTTGTTCTGATGAGATGGTGCTTCTCTTGAACCTGAACTACATTCACAGCACCCAGGTTGGACAGCTCAATACTTTCTGTAAATCCAATTCCAGGGGACATAATGCCTTCTTCTGGCCTCCATGGACACCTAAATTCAGATGTGCACATGCCTACACACACACACACACACACACACACACACACACACACACACACACACACACACACACATACACACATACTTGAAAAAATAGGGGTAGCAGAGATGGTTCAGTTGTTCAAAGTGCTTACTGCTCTTTCAGAGGACCTGGGTTTTGATAATTTATTACAAGTAAGGGATAGCCCTGTGACTCAGATCTCAAACACTTTTTTTATTTATGAGGAAAGGAGGGAACCAGAGCTGAGGGTCTGTCATTGTTAAGAGAGTGACCTTGATCTTACAGAAAAGTAGGATCACATTAACCTCTGCTTTTCAACTTTTAGCTAAACATCCTTTGCATTTGGGTTTTGTTTATTTGATTAATGTTACATTATAGATTGTCTGCAATACTGAGGCACTTGGTAAGGAGGTAAAACAGAATGGCTATTGGTTAGAAGAGCTATTTGTGTGAGATATATATAAAGACATGTTTAATTCAGGTTTAGTCTGAAGCCACACAAAGTCTGTCTTTCTATACTCTTATTTTAATAAGAGAGAAATTCCAATATTATCTAGAGACCTTTTATTTACACAGGCCATAAATGTGGTTTTTATTACTATGAGCAAACAATTTTTTTACTCTTTGGACATTAGGATGAAGAACCATTGAATAGGATCATTCTGGAAAAGATGTAGAGGAAAAACCAAAAATACTTTTGTTTAGTGTTATTTGCAAAGGACCCTGAAAATAACCCCAACAGAGAGTCACTGCATATTACCCAGTCAGGAGACATGACAAGTGGTGGAGAACAGTTGTATTCTGCAAAAGTTATATTTAATGAAGAATGTATTAGCATCATCTGTTTTATACTCACTAATGAGACTTAAGGCTAGTGAACACCCTCCCCCTTTCCTTAAAAAAGAACAAAGTTAAATTCTTTTTCTAGTATTTAAACAAAATTAAAGATTTTATTTATATGTTTTTATTTTATGTGTATGTGCCTATATGAGGTTGTACATACCACATGTGTACAGGTGTTTGTAGAAGTCAGAAGAGGGTGAGAGATTTCACGGTACTGGAGTCACAGGCAATTGTGAGCTACTGGATTTGGGTGCTGGTAACTGAACTCAGGTCCTCTGCAAGAGCAACAAGCACTCTTAAGCATGGGGCCATTTGTCCAACCCCAAATTTTCTGTTTTTACTAAATAAGAGGCTATGGAAAGATTAGATTTAATAATATAAAATCACTGCAGTATATAGTTATCTAGAAAATTTCTTGTATTAGAAAACTTGTTGATTATGATTCAGGCTTCTTGTCTTTCAAATTAAGGTATAATTTACAAATAACAAAATTCACCCTTTTTAGGGAATATTTTATTTGAGTTTTGGTAAGTGTACCTAGTCATGTACCCATCACTAAAGCAAGAACATTAAATAATTTTATTCATATGCTGCAAACCTGTCTTGATCGTCATAACCACAGACCCCAACATACACTATTTGGTTTTAACTTGTTGTAGTTTTTGGCTTTTCCAGAGCTAAACATCCTGTCATTGTTAGTCTATGCTAGCATACATGTGAGTCTGCACATGGAACATACCAACGGCATTTTGTGTGTTAGTAGTCCATTTCGTCTCAGCTGAGCAGAGTTGGGTTACAGGGTTTTGCCACTGTTGATCTGTGCGTTGAGTGACAGGGTGTGTCAGACAAGAGATAGATGCCTGGAATGCTCATGTACGGAACTTTGCATGGAGTCAATGCCCTTTTTCTTGCTTGTCCTCACACAGCAATGACTACAAACACAGATAGCAGTGTAGGCAACATAAAGTCATGGGGAAACTGTTAAGAAAATCATTGTGACTACACAGACGACATGTAAGCGCCTCAGAAGATCCTGGAAGTCCTTAGATTGTGCCATCAGACTTGAGTTTTCTTGAATTCTAGAACCATTGACAGTACATTCATTGAGAAAAGGTCTCCACTCAGAGTGAGAAAAAAAACCCCGCAAGGGTCTCCTAGTTGGTGGAAAATTTATCATCAGATTAAAAACGAGGCCAGTGGAATCATTTTCTGACACTGCAGAAGCAAGGCAAGGCGAGGGTGCATGTCTGCCATCTGCTTATCAAGAAAAAGGAATATAGGTTAGAAAACCAAATAACTGAGGGTGAAAATCGTCAGGATTCTTGGAATGAATACTAACTGATGAAATTGCACAGGGTTTGATACTTTATTATTACTTTATAGAGATTTACCAAGTTTCAGTTTAAAAGACTTATGAAGGATTCTTTTCAAGGTAGTGTGAGGAATCACACAGTGATTCTGGTGAACTGAAGCTAAGTGCCAATCTCACTCTTGACCTTCATAAGTAAATGGTTCACTCTGAAGAAAGCTACAAGCCAAATTCTGTGTCCTTCAAAATAAGGAAAGGAGCTGTGGGTGGTGACGCATGCCTGTAATCCCATCACGGAGAAGATAGAGGCAGCTGTATCTCTGAATCTGAGGTCAGTCTGATCTACATAGGAAGTTCCAGGGGGTCAGGGTCTACATAGTAAGACTGCAGTGTTAAATGACACAGAACACCAAGACCTATCCCTCTGCTGTGCATATGTCATGCACTGGAGAAAGCATTGTCTGATGAGAGGCTTGAGCACAGGCGGGACCAAGTGGTGCTTTTAATCAGAAAAAGAAACTATTAGCTTGACCAATTTATACTATGGACCGACTCTTCTGGGTGCAATTAGGAGGGAATCTTAGGAATTTTCAGTGTCAGGGAAGCCGGGGAGGGTGTAAGTGGGGGAAGCACACAGCATCCTCTGGAGCTTCCCTCTACTTCCTGCCTTCTGCTCTTTGTAAGGAAAAGACTGATGTCTGCAGATGCTTCCTTAGATGTCAAAAGGACACTTCCCTGGATTCCTTTGATTGAGAAATGCCTGGGACTTTCATCAGTTGATACTTAGTGTGTTCATGGAGCCCAGCTACTGATTCCCTTGCCTTGCTGGTTTTCACTCTCTGAAAATGCATTTTCTGTAAATGCAAGCAGTAGCTGCTAGCACACCCTTCTTCAAGGGCCTGGCTGTCATGCAAGAGGAAGGCAGATGCTCAATGGAGAATCTGACCTTTACATTCCTGGATAATGTAGGGACAGATTGCCAGTTAAAGATTTTTTTCCCTTCCTGCAATGGAGCTGATATTTAGAACTAAAAATTCCAAGCAATTACATCACCCTTGAACAAGCAGTTATCAAAAATATCTAACGATTGTTCTTGATGGCATAGGGCAATGAGCTTGACTCCTGCTATGAGGCTAGCACACAAAATCTGCTTGCCAGTATTGGAATACAAATAGCAATTAAAGCACTGAGGTGTGCTTGTGCTAGTCTTTGCATATATTCTAAGGAGTTGAAAGCATTATGAACTCTTTGGGGTTGAAAAGGCGGTGGTACTTGGCCATATGTAGATGAGAAGACCCATGACCCACCATCTGGTGTTTCTCCTTGCATAAATTAAGACAGACGTTTTAGCCATATTCCTGAAGTTCTCTGGACATGACTTGGATCCCTGCCTTGGTTCCAGGAATAGGAAATCCACCCCCTACTGTCTCTAAGTCTACAGATCTTCAAATACATTAGAGTTAGATGGAAATCCTAGACAACATTCTAGTCATCTGTGCTTAATCTGTTCACTCAAGCCATTCCAAACACAGAAGCAGTTGCACAAACTCATTATTGATGAATAAATGAACTTTAAAATGCCATTGTTTCCCATCAGTTTCCCTTGTTGGTGCTGTTACCAAACCCGGGTGCAAAGACTGCAAAGGCAGCATGAGTTATTTTTCATAGATGGGTTTGAATTTCTCAAGATGCTCCTAACAGAGATGTTTAGTGTGTGTGAGTGTGTGTGTGTGTGTGTGTGTGCACGCACAGACAGCTAGCCCTGAAGAAGAGAGTACCATCTGCATGTAGGCAAGAACCAGGTATTGGAAAGTGCCATAGTATCATACAGCTCCAACTTGGAAAGCATCAGAGTTGGCCGGGTCACTCAAGCAGGAATCACAGATGCATCAGGCATTAGAATCTGAATCAAGGAGTCTTTTTGAGTATACAACTGTGTACAGTTGTGATGTATTCATTCAGCAGACAGACATTGGCTGCTCACTTGATGCCAAGGCAGCTAGAGATTTCATTGCCTCCCACAGATCCAGTGTTCCCTCCAAAAGGCATTCAGCATCAGGGATGCTGGGAGATGAAGTTGCCTCCAGGTGGGTTGGGAAGCGCAATTATTCATCTATGTCTGAAGTCAAGTATCGGACTTTACTTTCAAACCTGCACTGGCCTCAGGACAAAACAATCTACCACAGCAGGATGACACTGCGGTGAGTTTTAATGTGGTGGGTTCCATTCTCACCTCAGACATTTATTGCCTGTTCCCCACACTCCTTCCGGCAATGCTGGAATATTCCCTGGCAACTCTAGGGATAATGGAACTTCAAACCCCTCAGCACTCTTGTCAGAATTAAAATGGAAAATCAATGCGAAAGCACTTTCTATACATTTGAACACACTACAGAGGCAGAAGAACAGACAGTACAACGTGTTACAGGAATATGGCATAGTTGGATATTGCCACATAGATGCATTTTAGAAATCCTGATAAAGATGAATATTTTAAATAGTTTGTGTTAACTTGGTTTGATAAACTTATAGTATATCAACTTTGCTTGTCAAATGTAAACCCAACTAATGATGATAAAAATGAAAAATAATATTGTATGACACCAAGTATTTATAAGTGTCACTTGTAGTATAGCAGCTTAGAGCATTCAAATTCACCTGAGGTTAGGGAAGAATAAGCATGCAGTTATAATTTTGTTTACTTTGTTAACTTTTAAAAAAAAGTAGAAAAAACATAAACTATGTTTTTTTGCTGTTTTGCTTCTCTCTCTCTCATCTATTTATCATCTATCATCTATCTATCTATCTATCCATCCATCTATCTTTCCTTCTTCCTTCCTTTGCTTTATTTATTTATTTTTTGAGACACGATTCCATGAATCCTAGGCTAACCTTGAATTCACTACATAGCCAAGGATGATGTTGAACTCCTTTTCCTCTGGCCTCTCCATCCTGAGTACTGGGATTAGACTTAGTGCCACGATGCCCAGTTTTATGTAGTGCAGTGGATAAATCAAAGCCAGGGTTTTTTTCTTTTCTTTTTTTAAATTTTATTTTCCAAGTTTTTTTATTTACATTCCAAATGATTTCCCCTTTCCCATTTCTTCCCTCCCCGAAAGTCCCATAAGCCCCCTACCCTCCCTCTTTTCCCCATTCAACCCCCTCTCACTTCTCTGTCCTGGCATTCCCCTACATCCAGTCTTTCCAGGACCAGGGGTCTCTCCTTCCATCTTCTTGGAAATCTATTGATATGCGAATTGTGTCTTGGATATTCCGAGTTTCTGGGTTAATATCCCCTTATCAGTGACTGCATACCATGTGTGTTCTTCTGTGATTGGGTTACCTCACTAAGGATAATATTTTCCAGTTCTGACCATTTGCCTAGGAATTTCATGAATTCATTGTTTTTAATTGCAGAGTAGTATTCCATTGTGTAAATATACCAATCTTCTGAATCCATTCCTCCATTGAGGGACATCTGGGTTCTTTCCAGCTTCTGGCTCTTATAAATAAGGCTGCTATGAACATAGTGGAGCATGTGTCCTTATTGCATGCAGGGAAAGCCTCTGGGTATATGCCCAGGAGTGGTATAGCCAGATCCTCTGGGAGTGTCATGCCCAGTTTTCTGAGGAACTGCCAGACTGCTTTGCAGAGTGGTTGTACCAGCTTGCAATCCCACCAGCAGTGGAGGAGTGTTCCTCTTTCTCCACATCCTCACCAACAACTGCTGTCTCCTGTGTTTTTGATCTTAGCCATTCTGACTGGTGTGAGATGGAATCTCAGGTTGTTTTGATTTGCATTTCCCTAATGACTAAGGATGTTGAACATCTCTTTAGGTGCTTCTCAACTCAAGCAAGTCAGTAGCAACTCCCTATACTCAAAGGATAATCAGGCTGAGAAAGAAATAAGAGAAATGATACCCTTCATGATAGCCACAAGCAATATAAAGTATCTTGGTGTGACTCTAACCAAACAAGTGAAAGATCTGTATGACAAGAACTTCAAGTCTCTGAAGAAAGAAATTGAAGAAGACCTCAGAGGATGGAAAAATCTGCCATGCTCATGGATTGGCAGGATTAATATAGTAAAAATGACCATCTTGCCAAAAGCAATATACAGATTCAATGCAATCTCCATCAAAATCCCAATGCAATTCTTCATAGAGTTAGAAAGAGCAATTCAAAAATTCATCTGGAATAACATAAAACCCAGGATAGCTAAAACTATTCTCAAGAGTAAAAGAACCTCTGGGGGAATCAGTATCCCGGACCTCAAGTTGTACTACAGAGCAACAGTGTTAAAAACTGCATGGTATTGGTACAGTGACAGGCATGTAGATCAATGGAACAGAATTGAAGACCCAGAAATGAATCCACACTCCTATGGTCACTTGATCTTTGACAAAGGAGCTAAAACCATCCAGTGGAAAAAAGATAGCCTTTTCAATAAATGGTGCTGGTTCAACTGGAGGTCAACATGCAGAAGAATGCAAATTGACCCATCCTTATCTCCTTGCACTAAGCTCAATTCCAAGTAGATCAAGGACCTCCACATAAAACCAGACACACTGAAACTAATAGAAAGGAAACTAGGGAAGAACCTTGAACATATGGGCACAGGGGAGAATTTCCTGAACAGAGCTCCAATAGCTTATGCTCTAAGATCAAGAATTGACAAATGGGACCTCATAAAATTACAAAGTTTCTGTAAGGCAAAGGACACTGTCAAAAGGCAAAGCGGCAACCAACTAACTGGGAAATGATCTTTACCAACCCTACATCCGACAGAGGGTCAATATCCAATATATACAAAGAACTCAAGAAGTTAGACTCCAGAGAGGCAAGTAACCCTATTAAAAAATGGGGTACAGAGCTAAACAAAGAGTTCTCACCTGAAGAAAGCCAGGGTTTCTTGTATTCTAGACAAGCATTCTACCAGCAGAACTCCATCACCAGGTGAAAGCATGTTCAATTTCTAAAAATACAAACCTTTGACATGATGCCAGGGATGAGTTCTGCATCCAAGTATGCAAATAAGGTCATTAGAAGATGCGCTATTAAAAATGACTTGTACGATTTCTCACTAACAGGGCTCAGGAGAGAAGTTACTGTGTGGTTCCCCAAGATAAGCACATCTGATGTTGATGGGAGCTGCACAGAGAGTTGGGGGCAAAGGTTGGCCCTCTGCTGTGATCGCCTTGATGAAAGAGCAGTGTGTTTTCAGGGAGGGCGAAAGAAGACCAGCTCAGATGAGGAATGTCTGATGACTTTGTTTAGAACTTGATTTTTATTTTGCAACCACAGCAAGTGAGGTGAAAACCTTGCCTGGTCTGCCAGTGTGAAAGGGAAAGATAAGCACTCTCCTGTCAAGGGCTGCTGCTGACTCTCTGCAGTTAGTAACCAGAGCAAGCAGAACTTTGCAGCCTGCTGTGCATGTGGAGCTGAGAAATGAGAAGGAAAAGAAAAAATTTAAAGAGAAATGACATACATTCTGTTTGTGTGAGCTTGTATACTTTTAGAGCACTCAATGCTGTAGGTGGATTGACTGTAGACAGTTTTACTAAACAGGATTATTGAACTACAGTGTTCATATAACATCTTATATACACAGGTATGTTCTTCTGGTTTAATTGGGGATTGGAATTTTATTCTGATAGCAGGTTTTCTAAATGTATTAATGACAGAATTAATGAAAACTTTTCGTCCCTATCTTCCTTTCCTCGTGAAGGGCCTTTGAAGGAGATGCCCTCTCTCTTTGGTACAAGAATATTCTAGGCTCTCCTATAATTCTTAGAAGAAAGAAAACAAACTAATCAGAGCTTGAAAGAATGATAAATATTTTTTTCCCTCAAACTCTGGTCTCTTTATTTTCTAGAGCAGTAATGTTAATAAGTTTCCTCATACAAAGAAGGGGATTGTCAATCTTGGCTCTTAGTTATTTAAGTCAGAGTTTTCTTGGTTAAAGAAAAAATAGTCTAAGAATGTGGTATTATGGAATCTTTTAAGTAGGTACGCTCGTGATGCTCTTGTTACTGTCAACATCTTTTACGAATGAAGGCGCTAAAGAACCCAGCCCCACCCCTCTGTCGTTGTGAGGCAAGTGGTTCTACCTCACTGTCCTTATAGATAGAACCCCTCTGATACCATAAGTGGAATCAACATTTCTTCCTCTAAAATTGTTTGTGTCAGGCATCCTGTCACAGTGCTGAGTAAGTCACCTGGCATAAGATAGTCTAAAGCTTTCTGCTTCCTCAGATCCAAGAGTGGGACCAGTGGTGACAGGAAACAGGAGTCACTAGCCAAGGATGACATGATGTTGGCTGAGCAGGATAAATGAGCTCCCGAGCTTGGCTGTGATACCATACTACAGCTGCAGTAATGTACCATATACTCTGAGGCATTTGAGTTATGGATTATGTTTGGATTACTATGAACTCCACAGGTATTTGGATTATGAACAAATATAAAGAATTCCTCTGCTTATTGTTTTGTGCTATTTGACAGAGTTTCTCATTTATGTATGGGATTTACACACAGGGTTTCTATGTACTGTTTTCAAATATTTGAAAAATTCCCACTGAAAAGTCTATTTTTTTCTAAGCCAGCATTTTCGAACTTCAAAGTGAATTTCTTGTTCTATCTAGACGAGTAACTTCTTACAACAGCTTTTCTGTACTGTGCTTCTTCATTGTCAACCTGACTAGACTAAGAGCATAGTGGGCATTAATGAGTCTCTGGAGGTATCTTCAAGAGTGTTTCCAGAGAGATTTACCTGAGGGCAGGAGACCCACCTTGCAAAAGGGTAGCAGTCTCTCATTGGCTGAAAAGGATAGAAGGAGAAAAGCAGCCAGCACCAGATACACCAGTCTCATGCTCCGATCTGCCCCTTCTCCACTGTGATGGATTGTCCCCCAAACCTTGAACAGAAATGAACCCTTCCTTCCTTAAGTAGCTTCTCATCAGGTATGTGGTCACAGAATTGGGAAAAGTAAATAACACAGCTACTAGAGCCTGTTACACTTTTTTCTGTTTAAAACAGAATAAAGTCACAATCTAGAGGAAAGTTTATTGAATTAAATCTTACACCAGGATGTCCTCACATGTGTCTGAGGAAGCATGTGGATGGAATGACACTTCTTTCCTGCAGGGGCTTTTGGAAGATTGTTATGGAGAATTGCCTTTGGCCTTGGTGTTCACATCACACGTTAGATGGATACATACTTCCCTAGTACAGGTCTGATACAATGCTAGGAGGAAGAAAGAAGGCAGACGTTCAACATCAAAGATGAAGTTTAACAAGAATAAACAGCCCTGTGCTAAAGGCAAAGCTTCCAGTCACACAAGCCATAGTGTGTAAGCAAGCATGCTGCGTGGTAAGAAGAATGGGCAGAGCAGAATAGTCCATGTACTGGAACCGACCTCAGTAACCATAGTGACGCCACAGCTGAGCCAGAAACAAGTATGAGCTCCACACAATTGAAACTCCTAGATAGCAAGCTGTTGAGCTTCAGAATTGTCTCCACAGACTTGGAAAGTGAAGGCAGGAGGATCAGCGTCATCCTTGGCTACTTTGAGAATTCTGAGTCAATTACGGTATCCTGTCTCCAAACAAACAGGAAAAGGAAAAACAAAATGAACACCAGTTCTTATAATAAGAAATACAGCTCTCTGCAGCAGAAATAATGAAAAACACAAGCGTGAGGAGCAATGAGGGATCCGAGAATTCCCTCCACTTTAGCTCTGTTATTATTTATTTTACTAAAAAGGAAATGAAATAAATCCTTATACTCTCTGTGAGTTAAAACCATTTTCTTTGATACTTATACCTGTATATAATGTATTTGAATCAAATAATCTATGCATAGTCCTTTCCTTCTTATCCCCCCCTACCTCCCTACCACCCCTTATCCTCCAGTGCCCCTCCCCTCAGTTCTTAGTGCTGCCTGTATGTGCATGGGTGTGGCACTGTCCTTTGAAGCAAGGGCAACCTCTCAATGGCCATACCCTGAAGAGAACTGACCCTCCTCCTCTAGCAGCTACTAACTTGCTCCTCAGGACCCTTGTGGGTCAAAACCTTTATGAGCATAAACAAGCCTAAGCTTTTATTTACTTTTTAAAGCATTCTGCGTCCTGTGTGTTTTAAGAATAATCTTGATTTTTATAATTTAATGCTTAGCTCCATGATCTGAGAGAATTTTTTATGCATATTTCATCCCTTGAGTTTTAGTTTACTCCCATGTGTAATTTTGAAGGATGCCTCCAGAAGTTTTTCTTTTGATTAGGTATGGTCTGAATGAAAGAAAGACAGAGGAAAGACAAAGGCAGCTCCAGTCCATTCTGGACTTAGTCTCCATCCTGGGAATCTTGTTATTGTGGCTTATGGTGGAAATGCAACTCTCAAAGCTAAATTTGCAGGCCTTGAGAGCATGGGATGTTACAGGGTCTGGCAGAGGGCTGTCTATCCCTGAGGGTCTTCTTGTGACAGCTAAAGACAAGTTTCCCATTAGAGGTGTGATTTCAAATCCAGCTTATTATGGACAGTTCCCTTTTTCAAGTCTCCCTTCTCCCTTTCTGGAAAGTACACCTTTGTGAAGCAGGAATGCCAATCATCCTCTGGTAATCAGGTGATCTGAAGCTCTACCTCCATGTCATGTGGGTTTTTTCTAGAAGGAGCATGGGATGGTGATGGCTCTGACCACAGATGGAAGTATCCGCATTTCTGCTGATTTATGCAGCTCCACAACACATAGTAACACCGCTGGGGATGGATTCTAGATGGAGAGAGGTTTTTATTCAGTTTTATCAGAAACTTGAAACCAATATGTGTTGTTCTTGCTCCATTATTCCCTGGCACATGTACGGGTATGTGTGTGCCTGTGAAGGTAAACACACAGTCAAATGATATAAGTCTAGGAGGAGGGGAGAATTGGTTTCTCAGTGAGCCGAGCAAAGTCACATGGCTCCAGTGTGTGAAAATGAACACAGTTGCTGCCAGAGAGAGCTTAGGCCCAGAGGCTGGGAACTCCTGCTGTGCACACAGGCTGATGGGTTCCCTGAATGCTAGGAGAGATGCAGTGAGAAACAAACAATAAAGCTTCCTGTCTTGAGCCAACAAAATATCAAAGGATAGTTTTTTTGTTTTGTTTTGTTTTGGTTTTGGTTTTTTGAGATAGGGTTTCTCTGTGTAGCCCTGGCTGTCCTGGAACTCACTTTGTAGACCAGGCTGGCCTCGAACTCAGAAATCCTCCTGCCTCTGCCTCCCAAGTGCTGGGAGTAAAGGCGTGCGCCACCACCGCTCGACTTAAAGGATAGATTTTTAAAATTTGATTTAACTTTTTTAAAAGGATAGTAGGGAGTATAATAGTATTGTTAAATTTTTGGTAGTGAGATTCACATATTGCAGAATGTACAGTTCTGACAAGATTCATCGGCTGGACACTGAACTGACCTGCGGTTCCAGCTTCCAGCTTCCTGATGCTGTCCAGAGACTTGTTTCCAGAACAGCTTTAGTATCGCTGCTGATTCCAAATGACCTTGCCTCATCCAACCTTTCAGACAGATTTAGTTAGAACTTCATTCAAGCTCTGAACCTTCCAAACATCAGTACAGAAATTATATATTGATATAGAATCAAAGGTTTCATTGGTATAAATCTATATGTTGACACAAAATTTGAAATTCATATTTTTACTCTTAGATAGGCATTGTGCCTACGTAAGTTCTTTACAAATACAAGTTTTTGACTCAGTCCTTCTAATAGCTGCTTCACAAACTGTTTAAGATGATTAAATAACACAAGTTAAGGGCCAGATAACAAACTCATGGTTATGTTAGATTCTGAATTAATTATAATAGAGTATTTTCAGCTCACTCAACTAGAAATGGCTAAGAGTATTTAAGGTTTATCCATTCAGAGACACTTTACTTATATAGTCTTCAGAAATACACAGAATGTGACATTTAATGAAAGGTCGGCCAGATGGTTCTGGTACAAAGGCTAAAGACAGATGCTCCAACATTAGGAGAAATTAAGGGCTAACCAGGTACTCAGCTGCCTCTATAACTGTTTAAGTTTTAGAAGCTAAGTTTGATGCTTCCCATATACTCAGGCAATATTTAATTTGTTCTCAGATATCTATTTGGGTTGAAGACTAGTTATATTCTCATAATTAAACTCAAGTTGTTTAACATTGAGAAAGAGGTTATAGAGTGGAAGACATAGTTTACATATGGCGTTACATACTAAAATCTAAACAGTTCAAGGATAGAATTATAACTCTTTAAGTTAGGAACAATGCTAAAGTACTTTATCTAGTTGACAAATATGATGGACTGGATGTTAATTGTATAACATACTTTGTAATTTACAGGATTCATCTGGTTTTGTTCAACTTATATCTGAGAGAAGATTTTTTGGTTTTTTTTTTATTTTTATTTTTTGTTTTTGTTTTTAGATTGGACAGAAAAGGTGATATGTAGGGGGTGGTTCTGATGCTTTGATCAGGAATCTGTGTGTGAACACTGAAGGTCCTGTTCCCCAAATGGTTCTTGATCGATCAATAAAGATGCCCGTGACCAATGACTGGGTGGAAGAGGCAGAACTCACAGGTCCCTGCAGGCTAGGAGACACAGGAGGAGAAAAGGGATTCACCATCCTTCATAGGCAGACAGAGCCACCAGTAATGTGAAACCTCAGATAGAGTGGCCATTGGCTGCTTCCCCACAAGAGAGTTGAAATTCAACTGAGCTGAGGACAGATTTAGGGTGCTGAGCAAGGAGAAGGTAACTGGGCAACTAAGTCAAGGGCAGATTTAGAGGTGTTGGGCCAGGATTGAAGGTAAGGGCATGCTAGCCATGGAGGCTTAGATGAGCTCAGCCACTAAGCCATCAGGCAGGTTAAACATGAACTAAAGTGCCTGTGTCTTTCATCTGTGGATCCAAGGGAACCAGGGTGGTGGCTGGTAGTGTGGTCTGCCCAGAGTTTAAAGAGGAATAGTAGAGACTACATGCTACAGTGAGGTACTGTGTCTACTCCTTGGTGAGGTACTGTGTCTTCATCTTGGTGAGGTTCTGTGTCTACTCCTTGGTGAGATACTATGTCTTCACCTTGGTGAGGTCATGTGTCTGCTCCTTGGAAGGTATTGTGTCTTCACCTTGGTGAGGTATTATGATTGCTTCTTGGTGAGCTCCTGTGTCTGCTCCTTGGTAAAGTATTGTGTATTCACCTTGGTGAGGAACCATGTCTGCTCCTTGGCTAGGTCCTGTGTCTTCACCTTAGTGAGGTGCTGTGTCTTAGTGCTCTGTTTTAGATCACAGTGGTATTAATTGTCATTAACCCAAGAGGGAAAACAGCATCACTCCCACCGTGATACTAATGGGTGAAGAGAAGCTAAAGCCATGTCCACCAAGACTGGGATGAGTGTGCCCACTGCTTTCTCTTTTTTTCACTGCTCAAAATGAGATCAAAGCAACAAGGACCCTTCGAGTTCAGTGAGAAATAATTCTGTGTTTGTTCTGAATTACCAATTCTTCCCATCATTCTATCTCCTGGATTTAAATCGTTCGAGTGAGATGCCTGATTCTTTCTTTCTGAAACAAGTCTCTCACCCTCAGAGATGCACACTGTTTAAACAGGAAATGTGTCCTTTGGCCTTGAAATAAATAGGGCTAGTGATGAACCACTGTTGGCAGCCTCTAAAGAGCCTCAGATGTGGTTTTCTTACCACATGGCTCAAGGAGAAGCTGGCTACTGGAGCCTCCCCCATTTTTAGTTTGTAGAGTTTTGCTGCCTGCCACAATCCCATGGTCACCTGTAGGTCCTCGTAAAGCAGTTTCTCACCAATCACAGTAGTTATTTCCCTTTCTTGTGGGAAAGTTCCCGCCCTCATTTTTGCAAACTCCTTATTAACAAAGCCTGTGGAAGGAATGGAGCCTCTTTTCATTTCTCAGACATTTCTGGCCTTCAAGGATGGGGAAAGAACTGAGCAGGACAAAGGCTGCCTTCCAGCAAGAATTCAGCTTTAATAAATGCTTGAGATATTTATAGAACACAAAGGACAAAGGAAGCAACCATCTTCCTCTGTGTAGGACTTGTTAGTTTGTTCCTGCTGTTCTCTTCTTCTGCTACTAGGTTTTGCTCTGTTCTGTTTTCCCTGAGACTTCTGAGATCCACTGTGGGCAAGTTGTACCTGGTGAGAGCCACAGTGGGCAAGCTATACCTGGTTATAGGACTTTTAATAGGACCATCTCTTCCTCTAAATTTAAAGGAGACCCTTGCTGTTAAGGAAGAAGGCAGGAACATACTAATTTTGAACACTTATTTTGGGGAACAAATACATTAAAAAGTTAAGGTTTTAAATTATTACTATTTAGAGAGAAACTACGTAATTTTAACCCATACTTTTTCCTAGCAACAAGAGATATTGCAATACTTCAATTACTTCACAGAACTCACATAAACCTTAAAACTAAAAGGATTATTTTCTCTAAGTCATAAGAAAAGCCTGTGGCCTCATATCTGTAGCTTATTCCTGGGGGTGCTTCCTTCCCCTAAATTCAGTTTCAGAAATCTTTGCAAAGTCAGTTTTTTTATGTAGTTAGCAAAATTTTGTGAGGCAAAAAGAATATTTGAGCATGACAGAAGTCTATTTCTGAATGCAATGGATAAGGTCACATTGGCTGGTCTGTTCTCTGTATATCCTACTGAAATGAATGTGCTCCAACTACCTTCTCATCATCTTTTACAGCACACAGTTCACACCATTATGCATAGTCATTAAAATGATGTTTCATCTGATAAATAAGTTTTACAGTGAAAACAGAAGGAGAAAACTTAACTGTAGAAACACTGCAACTGAAAAGTCAGCTCAAATGAAGTAATTGTGAACAGATTACTTTTGTTGGGTGTAAGTAAATACAATTAACAATAGTGTAAGTTACATTTCTGCTCACAATCAGGATGGAAAAATATTTAATATAAACACATGCATGCAAAAACCTGCATGTGTAGATTCATCCACCTTTTATTTAATTATTTTCTATAAAATAACGTAATGGTTTGTTTTGTTTGTTTATTTGTTTTGAGATAAGATCTCACTGCATAGCCCTGACTGTCATGGAACTCACTATATAGGCCAGGCTGGCCTCAAGCTAACAGAAATTTCCTGACTGTTTCACCTGGGCAAAATGGAAGTCTTATTAAGTTTGGCAAATTCTATTGTACTAACTGTATTACTAAACACGTAAAACTGTGCAAACTTCAACAGTGAGATGTCTAGACACAGTGAATGCTCACTTCTTTGTTAACCACTTTTCCTGTGTACCTGGTCTCCGATCTGTCCTCAAAATTGCCTGGAGCATGAATATCAGCCTACCATATGAATCAACTTTCCACTCCACTTGTTCTTCAGTTTTCAGGTTTCAAGAATTTTCTCAGAATCCTAAGAATCAACAGCTCTAAGTCTCCATTCACACAGCCTCCTGTGCCACCCCTTAGGAGCCCATTGAATCCTTCTCTTGCATTTTATTTGAGAGACGTTCAATGCTCTATCTCTCCAGTATGAATCCAGTAAGAACACAGAAGGCTCTAGCTGTAACGAATCTGCATGCGAGCAAGCTTGGCGCCAGGCTTTCTGCACAGTTACTGTCCACACAATACTTGATCATTTTTACATTTGACTTTTAGGGATACTTGATGGAGATCATTTTGTCTAACCTTTAAGATGGTTGCCTTCCTTTAAAAGTAGAATAAACTTAAGGTTAAAAGTGTGAAGCGCTTTGTAGAAGGAGGCAATGGTGTGGTATGTCCTGCTCTGCCTCTCATGGAAGGATTTTGGTTTTATTTTTAATCGAGTCTGACTATGCAGCCATTGCTGGTCTAGAACTCACTATGACACCAAAGCTGGCCAACTCAGAGATCCTTTGGCCTCTGTCTCCTGGGTGTTGGGAGTAAAGGTATGTGCACTGTGCTCAACTCCTGGAGATGTTTTGATCTGCAGGGAAGTTGTATCACTTGAAACCAGCATACCATTCTTTATTTGGAATCCAGAAAGCTCTAAAATAATAATTCATATATTAAGGATTTAAGAACTTGTGACAGTATACATTAATTTTCATAGTATATACCTCTATGACATGATTTTAAAAGCCCTGAACTTCAATATTTCCAAGAGTCCTCCTTTTAAGGACTGAATTTACAAAAGTTATGAACCTTCATTACTCTTATCTTAAAAAACTATGAAAATTTAAAAAAAAATGGAATTTTTAGTTCCAGAAGGCCCCAGCTAAACTACATTAAGCTCTGACTCATTAGAAACCTCAAACATCACACTAAAGTAAGTGGGAATGAGGGCACTGTGGGTTCCACTCTGCATGCTACAAAGAGAATCACAGACCAGTGCTTTTGTCAGCTCCTGGGGTCCAGAATACAGGCTCCAAGAGAACTGAAGTTCCCCTTTCTTCCAGAGTTCAGCTATGGAGGCATGGAGAGAACCACATCCCACTGTTTCAGACTAAGTTAGTAGACTGCGAGCTGTGGATGGTCTTAATGGAGAAACATTAAAATATTAATTACTACTAGGAACAAGGGAAATAAAGACCACATTGAATGAATTAGGGGTATGAATTATGTCTTACTAGGCCTCTCTGCCTTCAGATAAACTGAGCTGACTTGCTACACAAAGATGCATAGCTCTGAAAGACTGCTCACTGTAGGATTACCACAGAGAAGAGCAGACCTGGTCTTGTATGCTATTTGCTGATTATATACCATCAAGTGTAGATGTGGAGAACAAAACAGAGCTGCTTTTTCTGGACTACCTGCCCATCCATCCTGGGACCTACTTTGAATGTTCTTCAGCTCTGATCAGTTAGATTCTGAAACCGAGTCCACATGCTCTGTTAAACGAGATTTGTTCAAGGGTCATTAAAAGAAATAGCAAATAACAAAAACCAAAAAAGCCTGAGAAATCCGAACATAGCTCAGGTGGACAACTTATGTAAAACTCGAGAGAGTGAAATCCCAGGTGTGGAGTGTGCTTGTTGAAGAAGCTCACTTTCCATAAGAGCCAGAACCAGGAACCACTGAAAGGCTACAGGAACTACTGTAGCGGTGGACAGAAAACCTTGAATAATAGTCAAGGCAGCAGATGAGCAAAACCAATACTGGGGTTAAGTCTACGACAATGACAACAGGGATGGTGGCACTTCCTGCTATAAGGGTGGCAGGGTTTGAGAGTCCAGCTACAATCTCTTCCCAGACCAACACTGCCCATACAATTCTGGGATGCTAGAATATGAAAGAAGAGAAGTATGTGAGCCCCACTGAAGTTGGGACTTGAGTGTTGTACATTTTGTGAGCCAAAACCCATGCTGGGGTGATGTAGTTACCTTCCAGATACCCACACACCTTTAAGTGATTTGAAGAATTTGTTGGCTCACCGAACTAGAATAAAAATAATCTTATTGGTCTATGGGTATCCCATCTTATTGATGTATGTAAATGCCTGTTTCTTTAGGTCTCTCAAAGTAAAGCAATATAGCAAGGGTTTCCATCAACAAAAGAAAAGCTGGAGTAATTTATAAGGTAGTTATTGTCAAAGAACACTATGATGTTTGCTGAGAATATTAAACTGATTTCAGGTTTTCTTAAAAAGCGGGTAACTGACATTGTAACACATCTATGCACTGATATAACATTAATAAATCAGTACTACAGCATCACTCTTAAAAGATTAACCTTTACAATTGCAGTAAAATAAAGTTTAACAAAGATAAATATCTCTAACATTTAATTTTAATTCTAAACTAAGTTTTTAATTCATTCTTTGTGTTTCACCCCAGAATCATGTACCCCAGTAATGATCATCTCCCCATTATCCTCCTCATAACTGCCCTTTACTTTTGCAACCTCCTCACCAAAATAAAAAACACACCAACACAATCCAACAAATAAATCATAAAAAATATCTCATTGTGGAAACTGTAGTGTGTCACAGTGTGTCCCACAGTATATCCCTTTGTCCATACATCCTCACCTAGAAATATACGTTGCAATGATTCATTGGTCTGGTTCTAGGTCTCTGACTTCTGTGACACCATCAATATTGGATCCTCATCCAGGACTCCTCTGGTTATCCTGTTGTTGCCCTGTGTTATGGAGATCCTAAAGTTTTAGATCATCAGGACTGGCCCTTTCATGAGTCCCAACTGTTTGCAGATGATATAGATTTTGTGGTGGGCCAACTCAGACCCCAGGTTCTGGGCCATGATTGTATCATGTCTTCTAACACAACACCTTTGCAAAGTAAAGTCTCCTTCCTTCTACACAGGATGTTTTAGCAAGGAAGTCAAATCTCATTTAGATAAAGTTTAATTGCACAAACAGAATATTAAGGTAAAAGTAAGTTGTTAACATCATGTCTACAAGACTAAGTGGGCGGGTTGCATACTTTTAGACAGCATAAACAGCAACTATTTTTAAGGGGATCAGTTGAGATTTCATTTTGAATAAATTAGGTTTGAAACCTCAACCTTGAAACCAGCTTGGCAGTCTCTCGTCATGGCTACCACTCATGCTATTATGTAAGAAACCAGAGAAAAAAAATTCCCCATGCATTTTTAAAATGCCCATAGTGACATTCAGTGATATTTAGTCATGTCAACACAATCTTAATCTCTTTAGATGAACTGTTATTTGAGGAGCAGTCATGCCAACTTGCCTGTATAGTGATTCTTTCCCAGGCACCTGGCTTCTCCTTTCAAGACCATGAACTTGATATCAGTCCCAAGGATATCTCTATAATATAGAGCTATAACAAATGTCTTTCAAAATATATGACCTATACAGTGTGTGCTTAATATACTCCAGTTTCTTCTTCCTGTGGTAGGTGAAATTATATATCACTCCATTAATAGGTTCACTGGTAATGAAGCTTGCTCCTGCTTGATGCTATGGAAAAATAGAATAATAGTATGGAAAATAAAATAGAAGTATGGGGGAAAAGTAGTATAGAAAAAAATAATAATTTCTGTTAAAGATTTATTGAGTGTATACAATGTGCCTAAAAGAATTAGGTGTAACCCTTCCTCATCAATAGTTTATGATCTTGCTGGGGAAGCAAGACTACAAATAGATCATTGAGATATGAAGCAATGAGTTTAGTGCAAAGACAAGAATGAGATGCTGTGAGGAGCCAGAAAAGAAGATTTTGAGTCAATATTAGAGACTATGAAATGTCCAGTTTGGGGCCAGAGAGACAGTTCTGAGGTTGCTTTTTTTGCTGAGAACCTAAGTTCAATTCCCAGAATCCAAACTAGATGGCTCACAATCATGTTTAACTCTAGCTCCAGGGAATCTGACACCCTCTTCCAGCTTCCAAAAGTACCTCTACTCAACATGCACATACCTCCCTACACACACACACACACACACACACACACACACACACACACATGCATACACATAATTAAAAAGAAACACATAAACAAAGAACAAGATTAGTGTTCACTGAGAATGTTTTAAAAAGCAGGCACTTCTAAACCATGACCTCCAAGTGCGGAAAGATCCAGCTAACATCTGCTTTTGATGTGTTGCTTTTGTTTACTAACTACTAAATGGAAATAATTTAAAACTCTGCTATAACAATCCAAAGAAATAGTGCCATCATTATCAGGATCTGTAAGAAATAATCCAATTTATTGGTATTTTTTTTGTGACAGAACATTGTATTACTGTCTGTGAATGGAAGTCTTAGGAAGAAGCTATCCACACTGTTAATGATACTACAAGGCTGACTACTTCATTGAACTTTATGACCACAGAAAGTTGAGATGTTGCAGATCCAGAGCCAAATTATTGTATACTATCTTTAGTCTCCCGCATAGCCATTCATTGTCCACTCCTATGCCTGATCAAACATCTTTGTGATTATCACATGAAATTCTACAACATACACTAATTTTACTGACAGCTGGCTTCTACCAACCCAAAGCTAAGATTGTTCTCAAGCAGCATGGAAAAGTTATAGCAGGTGCTCCTAGATTTTTTGTAATCTGCCTACACCCTGCTTCTAAAGTGTGTTGGCTTGTAATGTTTTATAATTCTAAACAGCACTTCACAGGACTATTAAACACATTGGAATACAATATTTGGGGGGTAATGTGAATCTGCGTGCCTAGGCCCCTGGACACTTACATTTGATGCCAGAAGAAGTATTTCTTCTTTTCTTTGAGATAGGAATTTTTTTTCCCATAGGAACTTTCTACAAAAGCCTCAGGAAAGTGTCCTGGATAAAATGTAAGTCAGTTTGCCTGAAGATCCTTGTATGTTGCTACAGAGGGGTGATGCCTCTGGACTCAGTAACTAATTGAGCAGTATAGATTCAATGATTAGTAAACAATCTGGAGCATGCTGTTTACAGATATAAAATAACTTAAATGTTTTTAATAATAATAATGTTTTTAATAAAACACAAAGACTCAGAGTCTTTGTAGCATGCTCCCTTGTCTCAAACACATGAGAATTTCACAGTTGCAGGCAATGTGAAGCATCTAAAATCCATCAGGTATAGAAGTGCATAGCAAACACATTCAAAGTCTTCACCCTTAAAGAAATAGATTTGTCTGCAGGAGGCCTGTGTGGTGAGCACAAAGATATAAGCTGGTACTGATCTGTCGGTTGCATATTGAAAGCAGGACTAGGACTAGGAGGTCCTGAGTCTCACAGGGCAGCAGGGTTAATTCCTGTTTCCACAATTCTTCCCCTCCAGTTCACCACCCCAGACTAGCACATGGTCTTTTTTCTTTCTATTATTCTTCCACAAATGCATTTTATTATGCAAACATCTCACTAAAGAGAGCTGTGAACTTGGACAAAAAACACAGAGAGCTCTGTGGCCAAGTCCTAGGGAAAGCTCCTGAAAGGCCCAGCCTGTCTTTACTCTTATTTGCAAGCACATTTCTTCCTTCTCTGTCTTGTGTAAGGTCTGTAACTCTTCATTCCTCATGGCTCCCAGTCCAGTCCCTCTCAGAAACTCACACTTGGTGGTTTCCCAGCCTTGTTTAATGTGCCCTTTTTTGGTAATTATTTCTTTATATAATTAAATATTTTGACAGTGTGACTTTTGATGGCTCCATAGTAGCTTGTCCCTAGCCTCCATCATTGTAGAGAGCCTTGCACAGTTTCAATCACTCAACATCATCTTCCTGTCTTAGCACAAGTTCTCTTTTCTTTCAACTGATAGTATGGAAGCACTTTTGTCTGTTAAGGTCCATCAGTAGACAGTAGTCAGTGTAAATGTATCAAAGTGTGAAAATTGGAATATTTGGAGCTGATCAATGGCAGTGTCTTAGTTAGGGTTTCATTGCTGTGAACAGATACCATGACCAAGACAACTCTTGTATGGACATTTAATTGGGGCTGACTTACAGGTTCAGAGGTTCAGTCCATTATCATCAAGGCAGGAACATGGCAGCATTCAGGCAGGCAGAGTGCAAGAGGAGCTGAGAGTTCTACAGCTTCATCTGAAGCCTGCTAGGACAAGACTGGCTTCCAGGTAGCTGGAATGAGGGTCTTAAAGCCCATACCCACAGTGACACATTTCCTCCAACAAGGCCACACCTACTCCAACAAGACCACTACCTGGGTCAAACATATTCAAACCACCACAGGCAGGCACAGACATATTTTTTTTTTTCATGAATCACCATAAGAAAACTTTAAGAATGGGCTGGAGAGATTGGCTAGTGGTTAAGAGCACTTACTGTTTTTAGAAAAAGTTGGTATTTGTACCAATGGCTTTTTATCTTACTTTGTTCCAGTATTTCCACATTCTGTCTCTTTGTCTCTTGGTCTGTGCCATTGTATGTTGGAATTATGTAGTTTGTTTTGGATTTTACAGGGGAATCCTGGCTAAGAGATTGCTTTGAGTCTCAAAAGAACCTTAGGACTTTGGACTTTTGAACAGTTTTGAGACTCTGAAAAACTATTGGGGTTTTTGTAGTTGGACTAAGTGTGCTTTACAATTATGATATATTATGATAAGGCCACAAGTCTTTGGAGTCAAGAGAGTGGAATGTGGTGCTTTGAATGAGAACTGTCCCCCACAGGCTCAGGACTTCGAAAACTCAGTCATCCATTAGCGGCATGCTTGGGGAGGTTATGGCACCTTTAGAAGGTGGAGCCTTGCTGGAGGAAGTCTATCACCAGGGGCGAGCTCTGATGTTTATAGCCTTATCCCACTCCTTGTTCATATCTATGCTTTCTGTGTAGGGCTGAAGCTGTGATGTCTCTTCTCCACATTCTGGCCACCTGCCACCATATCTCTTCTGCCATTTTAGACATTCCTTCCAGAATTATAATCATAAGCCAAAAGGACCTCTTTCTTCCATTAGTTAATTTTGGTTGCTTTTTAAATTTGTCATAATGATGGTGACTAAATAGCTAACTGAAAGATTTAAAGAAAGAAAAGGTTTGTTTGGCTTATGGCACTGAGGCCATAAGTCCCTTGGCTCATGTGTGTGGGTAGAAAATCATTGTGGCAGCAGCATGTGGCAGACACTACAATTTATATCTTGGCACACTGGAAGCAGAGAGCATGACAGGAAGTGGTGGGGATAATATAGTCACAGACCCACCCCCTAGTAACCTACTTCCTCTAGTTAGTTCCCACCTCCACACGTTTCTACAAAGTTCCAAAATAGTACTACTGAGGAGTCAGACTTTTAAAACATGAGCCTGTAACAGACTTTTTCCCACTCAAATTACAACAGATTATTATGACTGAGAGTAATTTCTTTAAGGTAAGAAATGCAGAGGAAATTGAGAGTGTGATGCCTGGCCATCTAACAGTCCCAAGACAATTTCATTTTCCAGAAGCCAAGTAGAGTTCTTGAATCAATTTACTTTTTAGATTTATTCCCTGTAAGTGTTTAACTTCAGCAACCTGCTTGTAGTATGCCACACAACAGTGCTGTACAAACATCCTTAGATCTATTTTGAAAACTAAATGAAAACAGTTCAAGAAATAAGTGTATTAGGTAAAGTAATCATTTATAAGAGTGTCTGGCTTATGAAGCTCTGGCTTTTGACAAAGTGGCACAGGCCCTGATTGGGCTGCTCAGAGCTTCAGAGGCTAGTAGGAAGCCGCTCATAGGAGGCTAGATCTGAAACCAAAAGCTGGGCTTGATATACAGAAGGAGATCAAGACAAAATATGTGGATTTTAAGGATGATAAAACATTAAAACCTGGGCGACACCATGTCTCTGGGATCCATGTCTCTGATATTCTCTGAAGATCCCTTCCGTGTTCCTGAGAACCTTGGCAGTTCCTGTCCTTACCCAAGGAGAATGAGGAAGTAGCTGCAGTTGGAAGTGGGGTAGCCTCTAAGGCCCGAGTACTAAGCCCCCAGCTTGGTATTACTGGCATAGTAGAAGGGCTTGATGGGAGGACTTAAGTCACTGGGGTAGGGGGTATTTGAAGAGATTATTGGAACCATAGCATGCCCAAGACTCAGCATCTCGTCTGTTCGGAGGATGGTAGCTCCCCTCGTTTAAGCACTGTACTGGGAGTCAGGGCTAACCCACACCGTATCTCATGCTCACCTCTCTGGAGCCTCTGACTGTCAGGATGTGTTTGATAGGTTCTCTTTCTGGTTACATGGACTCTGAAACCTGTGACACTGCTTCTCAGCACTCTCCAGTGGCAGCATTCTGACATGCTCTGATGGGAGCAAATGTTGTCAGGCAGGAAGCCTCTTGCCAAAGGCCTGGCACATTACTGGATTTGTATGTATTATCTCTCAAATTCAAATAAATAACATCTTCTCAACATGTCTTGTGCCAAATTTGATGAGACAGTTGATGTTGCAGGAAAGTTGAAATATCTGTCTAGTTAGCAAATATTTGATTAGAGCAAAGGTTTCAGACAGCTCCTCAGATTTAAGGGTGGCTCATCCTCAGGGAGTAGATGACTGTAAAGCACCACCAAGCAGACATCAGTAGCCATCTTTATGTCTTTCTCAATCTACAGGTGACTTGTAATCAGCTGTCCTGTTTCCTACGTTTCAGGGGCACAGTGGAGACAAGATGATGCTAACTACCTTCTTTTGTTCTTTTTCATTGTATCCCACTGAACTTAGGGCTGCAGAATGATAGTCATTAAGAGGTGCACTCTATTCTAAAGCTCCCTTATGTCTCTACCCTCTTTGCCTATGCATGTTGTACTCCATCAAATTATGTCCCAATTTGTGATTGTTATTCTTGGTACACTCTGGAAACCTTTGTGCTTCACTGTAGGAGTGGAGATGGTTACTTTGTGGAATGGCAGGTGAGCTGAAGTAGTCTGCAGTGTTGAGAAAGAGACTTGGAGACCAGCACCCACAGAGATTCGCTGAGCAGACTCCAGTAAACAGGCAGAACAGCTCGACCATTTAGCTAGTGTCAAGGCAGCCTAGGTTCTGAGGATCCTAGAGCACTGTGGCAACAAGAGGTCAGGCGTTCCACCCCATATGCTGGGTCAGAGGCTTCTAGGGTACTCAGTGTCCTTCCCACTGATATTTAGGAAATTTCTATCTGAGCCAAGGGCAGCCACTTATTTCTTCACGTGGAGTGAGGTCTGCATGGCTGTCTTTACGCAGTCAGCTTCACTGTCAGAGGTGCCTGTGTGAATGCATCGATTGTGAACCCCAAATGTATAAAATGCAAATCGATTGTAATACATAAAAAACTCAAGTCATGTGTATATTATAAGTTGTGTGGTAGAGACTTACTCAAATTGGCTAGAAGCCTGCTCTACCAATTTATCAGTTCTACAAAAATTGGCTAAAGACTAAAGATTCAGTAGGCATCAGTCAATAAATAAGTACAGAACTCCCCAAAAGAGCAACGTGCTTTCTGTAGCATGCAACATAAATAAGCAATTGCTGTGGCTGTGTTGCTTGGAAGAAATGTTTTTTAACATATAAATTTTCCTTAAAAGTTTTTATTACATTTTAGTGTGTGTGTGTGTGTGTGTGTGTGTGTGTGTGTATGTGTGTATGTGTGTATGTGTGGTGGGATGCTCATGTGCCAGGGTGCACATGTGGAGGTCAAAGGTCAACTTTTAGGAGTTAGTTCTTTTTCTCCTTCCATCTGTAGGTCCCAGGGATTTGTGGTCATGCCTTTATTCACTCAACCATTTCTCCTTCTCCTGGTCTTAAAACAAATACTTAAGTATGTATAAAGGTCATTCTCTTCTTCTTCTTCTTCTTCTTCTTCTTCTTCTTCTTCTTCTTCTTCGTCTTCTTCTTCTTCTTCTTCTTCTTCTCCTTCTCCTTCTCCTCCTCCTCCTCCTCCCTTCCTCCCCTCCTCCTCCTCCTTCTTCTTCTTCATCTCCGTCTCCGTCTCCATCTCCTCCATCTCCTCCTCCTCCTCCTCTTCCTCCTCTCCTCCTTCTTGTTCCTTTTTCTTCAGATTTTTTTTTTGAGACAGAGTTTTGTGTAGCCAATACTGAACTGAACTCCTGATCCCCCCCTTTTGGTGGAATTAAAGATGAGTAACCCTGTGCCCAACTCTCAAATATGTTGTTCCAAAGAAAATTATATACTTATCCCAAATTACAGTCTATTTTGCTTTTACAAAGTTAAAGGGATTTTTTTTTGGTCTACCTGCTGTTCATACAGGGAACTCCCTGCTGCTGGCCTGAAGCCCTATAATCCCACAGGGCCCAGGCCCAGAATCTCCCATCTCTTTTCAATGACCCCTCAGTCTCTAACACTTAGATGAGTATCTTTCTATTGGGAGTTTGGTTAATAAAGATATTTGTGGACAGCAATCTTGTCTTACAGAATTCCTAATGCTTGCTTAAGTTTTAGCAGACATCTGATCTGCTTCTGTGAGGCATCTGTCTATATCTATGAATCTATTCCTCTTTCAGGGACTACTTATTCTAGATCCCACTGGTTCCACACTTGTATTATACTGTCAGTGAAGTTGATTCACTACTCTCTTGCATTTTATTTTTTACTTGGTTTTGGACAGGAAGATATAATGTGGCCATTTATTCATGGAAACCAAGTCAATAGAATGTATTCTAAATTCCCTTTAGAGGGTGGAGATATTTAAACTCCATCCAATTATTTAAGCCTTTAAAACTGACTACACCTGGGGAAAAGAGGGAGAGGAGGGGGCTTATGGGACTTTCGGGGAGGGAGGAAACGGGAAAGGGGAAATGATTTTGAATGTAAATAAAAAAAACTTAGAAAATAAAAAAAAACTGATTACACCTACATAGCATGAAATACACTATTGTATGAGAAAATAATTGAAATCTCCTCATACAGACATATTTAATAAACACTAAGTAAATTTGGTAACTATGGACAGTTAATATGTTGTTTGGTGAGGCAGAATGTTTATTCCCAGGATTATTTTATCAGAAAAACTAAGTTAATTAATAGCAAAATTATTGGACAAATTTTAAATTTTGCAAAAAGAGACCTTTAGCAAAGAAAGAGTCGACAGGAAGTCAATGCTTATTTCTCAGAAACCAAAATAGAAGCAGTGCTTACGTATGTATGTATATATGCATGTATGTATGTATGTATGTATGTACGTATGTATGTGTGAGGGGGCAAGCAACTCTTTCCCGTGGCCCATAGAATAGCTCAGCAGCACCGATGCAGGGGCTTGCTAGTCAAATTAAAGCTGAGGAGAGACAAGCACAGGTTGTTCATAGCCATCTAGCTGGTGATCCACGAATTCTTCCTGAACATTTAGAGCTTTGATCATATCACTGGTCCCCTTCAGCTTCAGAGTAGTCCTAGTAAGGATTTGAGCTTAAATTCTCCATTAACAACTTTCTGGCCAGTGTTACTGCAACAGGACACCTTCTATCTTTACTTTCAGTCATCACCATGTAATATGCACCTGGTTCTCAGGTTATAGTAGGTCAATCCACTTTGAGTACTGCTTCTCTTTAAATGTAGGTATTATTCCAGATTTTTCTCTGGCAAATGATAGAAATTCAACCCAATGGCTTCAGTAGAAAAAAAAAAAAGGAGACTGTATTGGATTTGACAACTAGACCACAAAATGAATGCAGTGGCTGAGGCCAGCCTTCAGCTCAGCCCCCCTGGGCACATCCTCCACCTCCAGCTGTGTGACCACTGGTTTCTCAGGCCGAGTGGAGCCGGTGCTTTCCTCTACCAGAGGCCAAGTCACCACCTTCTAGCATTGCTTAAGGACTTGAGTGTCTCTCACTGGCTGTCCCCACCATGGGAATGAAAGCCATCACCTGATAGTAGAGAGAACCTAGGGCACAGTAGCATGCCTGTCATGTTGCCCTCTAAGAGGCCATGATTGTTCTTCCTGTCCTAACTGAACTGAAATCCACTGGCCTTCTGAAGATAACAGTTCAGGTCACTTTATGAAATCACTATTTATAGAACTGTAGGACATGCAAGCTAGTTCCCAAGCACATTAGCACATTAGATGCCCTCCAGATTCTGGGTCCTCACGTACACCCCCCTTCCCTCAACCCCAAAGTGGCAACAACTTGCTGACTATACAGCAGAACTTCACTGTTCTGCCGCAGAGCCCCAGCCCAACACACCATCAATCAATGGGTAAGCTCTTACTGTCTTAATCTTCTTTCCTCTTTAGGGCAGTTACCAGTAATTCACCTTGAATGCTTGTGCTCTTATCATGTGTGTTCCTGCCTTTGTTGGCACTTAAGCATCTTCATCTTTCTTGACTGTGAAGTCAAGACTTATCTCTTCTTGACCAGAAGTCTTTATGTCTCACTTTTTGAGGAAAGACCAAATGTCATCTAAGCCCCCTGAACTATTTTACCTCTGCATAAGCAAAATGTGAATATTTTAAATTCTTTACAGTATCATCATCTGTATCTAGCCATATTTCTATTCTTGCTGTCATGGTGAGTCTGAAGGGACCATTTCATTGGGTTTTTTTATTGGCATTCCCATAGTTAATGTTTTTAATGTTCTTATTACACATTGAATATATTCTGTGGAGAAATATCTCTCCTAATTTCTTTGCCTCTCATGGTGGGTTATTTTCTTTCTATTATTGATCTGTAAGGGTATGTTTTATATCATGGATAAAAGTCTCTTGCTAGATATGTCTTCCAAGTGTTTTCTCCTAATAGGCTACAAATTATCTTTCACTTTCTAGCAGTATTGTTTGTTTGCTTATTTGTTTGTTTAATGAAGCAGCCCAAGCTAGCCTTGAACTCCTGCTGCTTCTGCCTCTAGTTCGAAAGTGATGGGATTACATGCATGTACCACCATGCTCAAATTTGTGCCCTTTGAAGCCCAAGAGGCTCTACTTTTTATAAGACCCAACTTGCCTGGATGTCTTTTCTTTCTTGATAAGGTATTATCTCAGTATTTATTTCCTGTCAAACCTCATGGCTGCTTCTCGTGAGTTTTGCAGGCTATCTTTACATCTGTGTTTGCATTTCACTGGAGATGACCTTTGTATCTACCATTTGGTAAAAGTCCAGGGTCAGGGTTGTGAAGGGGACACATAGCTTTCCAGCACTGTTGTAAGACTGTTCTTTCTCCCTGGAGTCCTTGTGTTTGTAATGATTTTCTTAGTTACTGCTCTATTGTTGATGTGTTCCTGCTTAGCTTAACTATCAACTTAATAAAACCTAAAATGACCTGGAAAACAAAGA
This sequence comes from Tokudaia tokunoshimensis, assembly GCA_036184795.1. NCBI lineage: Eukaryota > Metazoa > Chordata > Mammalia > Rodentia > Muridae > Tokudaia > Tokudaia tokunoshimensis. The sequence goes on from BTHU01000003.1 coordinate 120,508,259, forward strand.
CCTAGTTGAGGAATTATCTAAATGATGTTGACTTGAGATCATGTCTATGGGAATTGTCTTGATTGATTGATTGATTGATTGATGAATACCCAGTCCATTGTGGGCATTATCATTCCCTAGGCAGGAGCTCCTGAACAGAGAGGAAAACACTAGTTGAGAGTCAGTGAGCAAGCAAGCAAGCAAGCAAGCAAGGAAAGAAGCAAGGAAGGATTGATGTGTTTATTTTCTCTCTGCTCTTGACTATAAATATTATACCTTAAGTTCCTGCCTTGACTTCCCTACAATAATGAACTCTGACCTGAAATTGTAAACCAACTAAGGCTTTTCTTCCCTGGGTTGCTTTTTGGTCAAAATATTTGATCACAGCCTCTAGAACAATATATTTGTCTGGTTTTGGTAGTAGAATTATACTGAGCTCATAGATAGAATTAGAAAATGTTCCTTTCTTCTTTAAAAAAAATAAAGTTTTGAAAAAGAATGTGGTTCCAATTCTTCCTTAAAAGGTTTTTATGTATTTTTTTTTTATCTTTTAGAATTCATCATTAAAATCTTCTGATCCAGACCAGTATGCCTGTCTGTGCTCTTTCTTCTTTTGTGTATGGTGTGTATATGTGAGTGGTATGCGTCTGTGTGTTTTGTATAGGTATAAGCATGTGGAGGCTTGAAATTGATGTATGGAATCTTCCACCTTACTCTATGAGACAGGGTCTCTTAATCAAACTCAGAGATCCCTAAAAGGGCTTGTCTTGATAGCCAGCTTGTTCAAAGTATTTCCTCACATCTCCGCATTCCGAGACTGGAATTTCAGGCAGGCTCCATGCCCAGTCAGCACTATGTGGGTTCTGAAGATGCAGACTCTGGTCCTCTTGCTTGCACAGCAAACACTTCAACCACTGAGCTGTCTCCCCAACCCCTGTGTGGGGTTGTGATTACTGGAAAGAAGATAAAACAACAACAAACCCACTATGGACAGCTGTGTGCTTAAATGAATCAAACTTCCCAGAACTCGTATCCTAGAGATGTACAAACTATCAAATATCAAGATAAGCTAGTAGACGCCAATAGATCTTTCAAATGTGAAGAGAAATTATAAGGAACTCGTGACCTTTATCACGCCTGACTCTACCCTAAAGTCTAGGGACAGCATTTGTCCTCTTGTTTGGTTTTATTCCCCCCCCCCCCCGCCCCACAGCTCCTGTTTGCTGATGATCTTAATTAGGTAAGACATTATTTAGATATTTCTCTTAGCTCTTTACATACACTTTTCTTAGTTCAGTGAACATGGGTAAAATGGATGGATGATTTGTATAGTAAGTCCAGTGCCTTCCTGTTCTCAGGTACGATTTCAGCCAGCTTCTTATTACCTTTCTGCATATGAGCCATGCTGTCTGGTTTCTTTCCTCGGGTGGGTGTTTGAGATCTTTGGTGGCTACTCTAGGCACGAGCTTCCCCTGCTGTTCTTTTCATTTGTTGTTGTTACAGGTGCCTGTTGTCACGGCTGCTGGCTTAATGTCTTTTTTAGAACTAAGTTTATTGTCTTTGTTCTATGGTCTCTGTGTCTGAAGTCATTGTGTAGGTGACTCAGAGGCCAGATAGCAGTAACACAGTGTTTCCCCAAAGCTTTGGGTTAGCAGCTCCCCTTTTCTGAGCAGCTCATTGCATGTTGGGGCCTGGTGTCCACACCCTGGCAGACTATTTTCAACTCTGCTTTGACCTTTAGTTCTTTCTCAGAGTAGAGCCAGGCTGCGTGCTTTGGGCCTTCTTTATCTTCCCCCTGAGTGAAGATAATCACAACCCTAAAGCAGCCACTGCATGCTTCCAGCCCTCAGTCTTCTCACGGACTTTATTCCACAGCTTTCCTTCAAGGTCTTCAGCTGGCTTGAAGCTTATCCCTGTCATTATCAGGATGTCTAGCAACTGCAATAGCAAATGGCTGGGGAGGATTATTTGAACAAATGCTACCAGATAAAAGGTCAACACTAAGCAAACCTAGATACAGATCAAATGTTGGCAAACTCCCAATGAGATCACCTATGGATCTTCCAGATGGTCACCTAATAACAGTTTGCTGGGAATGAATCTTGGAAGGAGCCTTCATTCATTCTTTCCCTCCAGTGGCTACTATTTCTATTCATGGTTGCAGGCTATTAGCTCTCAAGATTATCTCTCAAATATGGAGAGGAAAAGTAAGTAAGGTAGGCACTTCTCTGAAGTTTCTAATTTTATAATAATTTAATAAATATACTTTAACACATCTGTAAGCATTTAGTTGATTTATATGGTCATGCAAATATTAATTTTGGACAATAATTGTGATAGTCATCATTAATTGTTACCTTGGCACAACCTAGAATCACATGCATAAAAAGTTTCAATAAGTGCATTGGGTCAGCCATGGGCCTGTCTGTGGGAGATCATCTTAATTCACTTGAATGACATGAGTAGACCCACCCATTTGGGGCAGTACCATTCCCTAGGCAGGAGGTCCTAGACTATAGAAGGTAGAGAGTTGGAGCTGAGTACAAGCATGTATGCATTCATTTTTCTATGCTTTCTCTTTGCCTGTTGATGTGATGTGATTAGCTGTTTGAAACCTTTGCTTTGAATTATCCAATGATAGACTTTGAATTGTAAGTCAAATTCTTTCCTCACTTATCATGTTTCCTGTGGGGTATTTTTATCACAACAAGAAGAATGAAACTAGAACAGGGGTATTTTTCTTTTATTGTGTACAGGGTATCTGAAAGGTTTTATTCTGTTTCCCACTGATGCCAGCTCTCATCTAAAATCTTGTTTAAAAGACTTGAAAGTTTCTCCCCTTTGTACTTGTAGCCATGAGTATCTTAACTAGTATGCTTCTTTGATACTGATCTCAGGTGTGTGTGTGTGTGTGTGTGTGTTTCTGTGTACTTATATAGACTAGTTTTCACTATGCAGACTTCATTGGCCTGAAGCTTACTATATAGACCATGCTGTCCCAAAATTCATAGAGATCCACATGCTTCTGCCTTCTAAGTGCTGAGATTAAAGTCATGTATCACTAAGATGGCCAATTCTGGTTCCAAAAAGCTAGTTCCTAATTCAGAAGTTAGCAAGATAATTTGATCGGCAGAATCTACAACCTGTCCCAAACAATGACCAGTGTAAAACCAAGAAGCGCTTTGATTGTCCCAACCAGTGGTTGGAGAGAAGATGTAGGGTAAGCTGGAAAATCCTACCTGGACCATACATTGGAATCCAGAGGAAGTGTTTTCCTCAAGTGGATGTGCTACCTGCATAGACCATGAACTGATGCTCACAGAAAGCATATCATCATGGAAGGAGGCAACATCCATAGAGAATACAAACATCCCCCAGCTTGGATTTTTCTCTCCTACCCATTCCGCAATTCTTATTATAGCTCACTCTGCAAACCTAAACTACACTAGAACCTCACAAATCACTGGCTCATCAAATATGCATCACGTTGGTTCAAGGGCTTCTGATGGGTGACGAACGTTACAAAATTACTAGGAAAATGTAAAGAGCCTTATTGGGGTGCCATGCCACCTGGTAGGAACTTGACATCGACCAATGTGAAGTTCCTCTCCCAGCCTTTGAGTGGAAACTCCTGTGTTAGTCATAATCCTCTCCACCTTGGCTCAGACCAAGGTGAAGCCTATTGTTCTTCAAGGACCTGCAGTTTCCTGAGAGACACTAGTCACCTGCAGGGAGCAACCAAACAGATTCTGCAGAGAAGCTTCCAGCCTTTGGGAGAAGGGTTTTCCTCTGCCTATATATTTGGAGTCCTCCATTAAACCTTGAGACCTTGAGCAGCAGGTGTTGTCTTGGTCTCCATCTCTTTTTGCTGCCTTCCCATACATCCCCAGCTTCCCTTCCAGGTAACCTGTTCAATGTAATTGTGGGCAATTACAGGAAAATGGCATCCTAGCCACAAAGTATATGCATGTGATTCTTCCTGGATAATGTAAATGATGCCAAGTTCTTAACATGCCACATGAGTACAAAGACATCAAGCCAGATCTTTTGCTGTTGTTTAGAAATTCTGATAAAATCATATTCATGGTTGCACTTTAATCACATTTCTATTTTGCTTCTGAAGGTTATCATAATTTCAAAGCTTAGATGATGATTTATATTTTTAAATTTTATTTTGCTTTTAGGAAATGGTGGGGTTATTTTTACTCAATGAATGGTTTTTGATGAAAATGGCTTTCAGAAATGATTGTAAAAGTTAGATTCTTATACATAATCATAAGCCAACCTTTTAATGCAGGCTTTCCTTCAACCCATTTGCTTAGCTCAAAACATTACTCACAATTCTAACAACAGTAATATTAGTTAAAACAGGACAGGGTTCTTGACATAAACAATAAATGCAGAAATATTCTAAACAAAACACAGAGAGATATCTGATATCCTTTGTGGTCTAGCCCTATTTAGGCTAAGGACCTAATTTTAAATGGTTTGATATTTAACAACAGCAGTTAAGGAATCATCCCAAGTCCCCCTTTCCCATGTATAAATAAATATTTCATGACTCTCAGAGTATCAGAAATTCAATCTCATTCTATATTCTGTCTTTTGGAGTCATTGTTTGTGCAAGTCAGGGACCACAAGAACACGGGGCAGACAAATGAGGTACAGTGTGCAGCTGCCTGCTGTGTTCCTCATCTCCTATCCCACCAGAACACAGGTCTGATGGGTCTATCGAGGTCCTTGATAATTGTTCAACCGGGCAAACTGTCACGGACTATTTTTAAAGCTAGAAATGGCCTCACCGTCTCTGGTGCTATCCATTTGATGCAAGAGTCACTGGAGTCACCCTAGGACAGCAGCCCTCAACACTTGAATGTCTTCTCAAGTGGAAACTTCTTTAGGATACATCCATCCATCTCTGAGTACTACCCGAAGCGTTTCCATGGTTTGAGATGAAAACTGACACTTTAAAAGTTGGGATATTGCACTTAATTTTAGCCTAAGAAAGTGAAGGAAAATTAAACTCTTCTTGACCCTGAACACCATGGGACTCCATCTTAGGGTCCTGAGAAAAAGTTGCATTTATAGCCTTTGGTTGAATTAATAAGTAGTTATGTTGTGGGTCATTACTGCTTTTGTAGCTCATTATGATACTTGACTTACTGGACACTGTGACACATGCCAGTAATCCCAGCACTCAGGAGGCTGTGAAGGAAGATCACAAATTGTCTGAGTAAGCTCAAGACGTTTGACAAGCTCTTGGTTTTACAAGTATCACATGAAAAAGTAATCCAGGAGAGGAGATCCACTGGAGATGATCAGGAAGGTCCCTGAGGAATGGTTAATGATCACATTTCTCTTAATTTGTCATTTCTTTGTAAAGGGGATTTGTTCCCTTCCTCCTGTTTTTAACAATTTTCATTCTATTAGGGAAGTGCAAAAGCACCAATACACAAACAGAGGGTGTGTGTGTGTGTGTGTGTGTGTGTGTGTGTATTATCTTTCTGTTGCTGTGATGCAATAGCAGGATCAAACAGCAAAGCAAGGAAGAAAGGGTTTGTTTGGCTTATACTTCCAGAGGAAAGAGTCCTTTGCAGCAAGAAAGGCATGGCAGCAGAAGGGAAGGCATGGTGGAAGGAGCAGGAAGAAGCAAGATCTTGTTTCATCTGCACGCAAGCAGTGGAGAGAGAATAGGAAATGGGGCCAGGTTATAAAACCTCAAAACCTATCTCAGTGATGTACTTCCCCCAGCAAGGCTCTGCCTCCAAGAGCTTCCTCAATCTTCCCAAACAGCACCGTCAGCCAGGGACACCACCAGGACTCTGAGCAGATGAGCTACAGAGAGGAGATTCTTGGACCCGAGATGTCTGTTGGTTGTACAGAGAGCTGCTGGGGCATAGCTTTCCTAAGTCATCGCCTGTGGCAGAGTAAATTTTCAGTAATGCAGCTGCTGTTTGAGTGCCCAAGTTTTACTTAAGTAGCCTCTCACTCATTAATTAGTTTGGGTGTGTGTTGGTGTGTGTATGTGTATGTCATATACATATACATCTTCCCAGGAAAATTCTGTCATATAACATTGTGCTGCCTAATTTAATGGATTTTTTATTGTATACATGGTCCATGTTTATGGCAATAACAGCCCCAGTATTTTCTGCACACTGTCATGAATAACTTCCATTCTTGGCCCCACATTTTGCTAAGGATATTAACACCTATTTGAAAGAAAGGGATGGGAATGGTGGGGGTGGGGCTTCAGAGAAGCCACATTGCATCAGTCAAAAACAGCTGGTGAGAGAGATTAGCCTGGAGCAAGTAATTCTCATCTGAAACAAGACAACTAAACTCCTGGTTTCATCTATCCAAAGGTAACTGAGCAGAAGACAGCTACTTGCTGCATTCTAAAGTTTGAAAGGGTAGATCAAGAAATGATTTCACGGAATGTATAGCCTTATGGTTTAGCTTACTAAGGAAGAAACTGCAGGCATGCATTCTTCTCTCTCTCTCTCTCTCTGTGTGTGTGTGTGTGTGTTTGTGTGTGTGTGTGCTCATGTGTGCATGTGCAGGTCAGAAGTTACTATCAGGAGTCCTCCTCAGTCACTCCCCATCTTACTTTTTGAAACAGGGTTTCTCACTGAATCTACACTTCGATGATTTGGCTAGGCTCCTGATGAGCCAGTCTGCAGGATCTTCCTGTCTCTGCCTCCTCAGTGCTGGCTCAGAGACATCCATATGCCATTAGGCCTGGCTTTTTCATGAGTGCTGGGCATCCAAATTCAGGTGCCAGGCTTGTGTAACAAACACCTTACCCTCTGAGCTGTGTTCCCATCCCTGACCCATTTTGTCAAACTTTCGTTTTTCCCTTTTCTCTTTGTTATGGTCACTGTCGTATCTAAGATGCAGGGATAACTAGACAATAGATACAAACACTTTCTCACCTTAAAGAGGAAGGAATTACAGACAGCAATAGACAACCAACTTGAGAGCAGCTCTGCCTAGAGAGTTCTTTTTTGAGCGCTCTCACTGATAGCATGTGGACACTTCCCTTTAATCTGTGTCCATTTCCCCCTTTCCTCCTGTCAATTCCTGGTTAATTACCATAACTGAAATCTGATGCTACCCTTTCCTTCTCTAGTGCATCATATTGGAACTTAAAATTCGATATGAATTATGACTGATCAACACATTCACAATGCTGTTAATTAAAGTAAAATCACTTAATGCAAGTTTTGATGAAGTAGAGATATCAAGTCAGAATATTTGAAAATATTTCTTTCTAAAATCCATCTTGTTTGGCATTAAAACAGTGTTTCTGCTACATTAGATTTCTAAACTAAAATTAAAAAATCTTACTGAATACTCATTCACTTTTCTTGTTTTGCTAATGTGCCAGATTTGAAACTGATACTCTCTGTTGGTTTTATAACATAGAGAACATCCAGGGTTAGTGGTGATTATTTTTAGGAGGCAGTTATAAGTGAATTT